>JAKUAP010000059.1:0-78200 GCA_030563005.1 Komagataea qinlingensis
GATCTAAAACCAAACTTAATCCAAACACATAATCCAAACTGTATTTGTACAACAGACATTACATAATTCATTAAACGCTTTGACAACCTGTTTCACAAATACCAGTTTTTACAACAGAATTGTTAGTTTACGATTCTGAGGCATATTAATTCCCAAGATGCTTCTTCTTACGTTTTGTGATCAGGGCAAATTTTAGTCATGCATCTCAACTTGTTGATTTTTAATCAATAGTTATGGTTTACAAGAGGTTGGTAGTACCGAAGTCTGAACCAAGTTGCGAAGTTCTTTCAATATTGAAGTCTCGAATCTCTGGTTTTAATTCTTATTACTCTTGATTAAAGTTGAACATTGTGTAATTATTGACCTGAAATGTGCAACCTCGCTTAATGAAACGACGTCTTAATAATACTTCCACTGGAAGGTCAGCAAAAGAGCAATGGCTTTGCTGATCCAGAATCCATTATCGATGTGAATGTACCATATTTCAATCAAAGAACATCTTAGATTATTAGGAACCCAGCTCCCGCAAATATTACAACTAATATACACAGCGATGTCAATCGTGCATAAAACCTTATTGTTCTCTACTTTTTGTGTCAAAAAGTGTCCCGGAATTCAAAACCGGTTTTGCGAAATGCAAAACGCGATTTTTTTCTCTTTTTCAAAATGTGCCTGAATTCTAGATCTGAGACCCCAAAAATAAACTTGACCTTGTACTGTTTTTTTCCTCCACTAGGCCTCTTTCCCACTTTTTACGCTCCCTTAAATAAGCTTACTGGTCCCACCATCTGACACCCAACTACTACATTCATTTACACCCTCAGACTTTAGCTTTTCCCACTCCGTACGCTCTTTTTACACACAATCCAGTTTGAAACCAGCAAAACATGAACGACGAAATCTTCCAACAGTTACTAGAAACCGAGTTATCCTTGCAACAGGCACAAGGCTTGTTGGACGACCAGGAGAACAACACTGCTCTGTTATTGGATCATATCACTCAGTTGTCTGCTCATCCAAATTTCATCAAGATTTTAGAAAGTACTCATGATGACGATGGATTGCTATCTATGGGGGACTTGACAAACTTATTGAATCAGTCAAAGACGACCAGTTTGTCCGACTACTGTCCTACTTGTTACCAGTGTTTCTACGCCAATGATAAGGATGCTTCATTGAGTAAGCATAAGCGTAATTTAGAAAAATGTTGTTTAGATTCTCTGAATTTCAAACCAGATGAAATGGAGATCTCATTTTGGTGGTTCTTTATCAAAAATTTTCAGAACTGTGCCACTATCTTACCAAATTATACCAAGTTGATGATCAATCAGGGTATTCCTTCCAACTTGAGAAGTTTGGTTTGGGGTTTGTTGATATTGTCTTCAAATTCAACCAATGGATTAATCGATGAGTACATTTCAAAGAAGTTATACCAATCATTGAACGTTGATATTTCTGAAGATATCAAGATCATTTCTAATGATGTCAATAGAACATTTCCGCAATTGTCAAGTTTGAGTTCTGATGAGACCAAGGCTAAGTTTGAAAGAATCTTGAATGCATTCAGTGTTTACAATTTCGATGTTGGTTATTGTCAAGGCTTACAGTTTATTGTTGCTCCATTATTATTCCATTTCGAACAAGATGATGAAATTAAGACTTTCAATTCTTTGATCAATTTATTTGATATCAACTCATTCTTAAAGAAGATCTATAATGATGAAATGTCAAATTTGAATGTGTTCTTCTATAAGTTTGAGAAGATCTTCGAAAGGAAACATCCAGCATTATATTCACATTTCAAATCATTGGATTTAGATCTCAAGATTTTCTTGAGTCAGTGGTTCTTATCATTCTACGCTGTTACTATGCCATTCCATTTCATTATCAGAATGTTTGATGTCCTGTTATTCGAAGGTGTTGAATCTACATTATTAAGGGCTGGCTTGGTCATCTTAGAAAAGAATGAGAATCTATTGATGCAAATTGATGATACTGAATTGATCTATCAACATTTATTATCAGAGAATTGTTATGGTGTTTTCGGTAACAACTGTGATGATTTCATTGGAAGTATCCTTAAATTATCCATTAATGACTTCACTGTTGCCAACCTCGACTCCCTAGAAATGGATTATCATAATGATCAAGCATCATCATTACATGTCCCAGGAAAGACATCCCTGCCTAAGGTCAGGTCATCATTCGGTAAATTCTTCACTGGTCTAAGTTCCAGATTCCCAACATCAACATCATCATCATCATCATCATCAACATTCTCATCATCTACATCGATCATTGAATCAGACGCAGACAGTCTACGTTCATCCACATCATCCAACAAAATTTTCTCTAATAAGAACAATTCTGATTTTTCCATAATTACAGAATCCACAAATGATAGCGGTCTAATTTCACCAATTTCTCCGAACTTTATGAAGAGAACATCAAGATTTCAGCTGCTGAAGATAGATCCTACTCCTATTCAGATACCCGACATTGATGAAGAAGATGAATCACCTGATGATTTGAAGATGGTTAAACAGATGTATGATTTATGTCTAGCTAACGGCATAACGGACAAAGTTATGGATAAAGTTAAGGCCAGATTAGCACTATAATCTATGTTTAGGTCATTATGATTATTAATAATGCTGTTCCTTTATTGAAATGACATGTTGCATATGGGTTTAATGATTTGGGTTTATTTGATACTCTGTTTATGACTTTGGATTCCCTTGTTGATTGATATTCAAAAGAAGGCACTAAAAAGTTGATTTGGACATCTGCACTATCTTATGGGGACCTAGAATATACGATGATGAGTTCTATGGTTTATATCGAAAGTAGAGGTGACATCTTGGTTCTCGGTAACCTCTTGTTTAGGAGCCGTACTCCGTTATAGGGGGCATTTTATGTACTGTTCCGGATCAGATCTTTTGTAGGCCAATCAGGATTCAGGGACTAGTGAGGCAATGTCAGTTAAAATCTGTTTTGGGAGATTCTGTAGCAAAGATGTAGATTTGCATTGTGGTTCAAACATGTTGAAAAAGTTTATTAGAAGGGCTACGGAAAGGGCAACATGTCATATCACATAATATTAACAGGAATAAACAGCCTTGAAAAAGAGCTGAAACAGACGAACATTATAAGAATAGGAGTCATCGGGTATTGAATGATGACCATCACGAATATCTTCTCCTGTTCTATGGATGACCTTTCTGGATCTGGTATGGACAACACATCCTCGTATAGCTATACCGAAAAATAATCCTGAAAATCACCAAAGGGATAAGGGTATTGGACATCGCGATAAAAACAAATATAGTTAGTCGGAGAGTCTTGAACAATTCTGCAGTTGTTTCACCTCTCTGTGGTTCTGTGACTAGAGGACATAAATAAATGGTAAAGGTGATAAGAGTCACTATCGTAGTATAAAAAATGGTAATTAACGAATGATGGATTCTCGAAAGCACAATATGCAATAAAAATGAAATAGAAATGGAAATGATGGACACCTTAGGTGTGAGACAGTAGTGAGTGATATTCTTGAGTGTGAATTGATTACCAGAATGATATTCTTAAACGATCAAAGATCGGTAATTTTGGAACAACACCAATAGCACAAATCACGGCATTAACCACAAAGTATTTCAAGTCATAACCTGTATAATGCGTGGTTGATAAGAACAACCAAATAGGCACACCTAACAAGAATTTCTTACTTGGAGTGTAATAATCACCTTGATCTAATTGTTCCCACATTGTCAAGTGATCGTAAGCACCAGAGTTGAATTCAAATGGTATACCTTTCACCAAGTGGAACATAATGTATGAGCCAATAACATAGGTGGCGTTTGTCAAGGTCCAACTCAAATCATTGTTGATACCTGGAACCAAGTTGTAGAATATTTTTAAAAAGATGATGATAACGATATGAATCACCCACGCCCCTTTGGAATGAACCCAGTCTGCGTTTAAGTTTGGTTCTGTTTCTTGGTCGATTTTCTCTTCGAAGGTTTCCTCTTCGACGTGTGAGATAATTGATGAGGAACGACGACGGTGTGTGTAGTCGTTGGTTGGGTTGGGTGTGAAGTTTTGTGGAGCGTCTTGTTCTGGCATTTTTAAACGAGTTGATAGTGTGATTGCTTTCTGTTTTTTTATTTGAACTCCTATATTGAGCTGTCTGCTTGTATCTCGATGTTTGCTATTAACGTTTGTTATTAACGTGTGTTGTATAATCACTAAACTCTTTTCTGGATCAGTAAATAGAGTGAAAAATCGAAGGCAATTGCCGTGAATATATAAACTTAACAAGTTTTAATTATAGAAGAAAAGAGAAAATCTAGTTTCCACAAAGTGGCGTAATTTCGCGGTTTTATCCGCATCCGGAAAGACGTTTCATAATTTGGCAAAAAGGCACATTGGCGAAAATCACAAAAATCAAAACAAAAACAAACCAAAAGAAAATTAAACTCGTTTGTTTACTAAACTGAACACAACAGGTACGTTTCTGCACCAACCATAGTCTTATCGTGGCCCGCTATGCCGTCTGACAGTCCTGAGGAGGAGATCAGGGACCAGCTAGCCACAAACTTTCAGGCATACACGAAAAACCCAATCCTCAACAACTTCACACCAACAAGAACCCCATCATCTCAGCGGAATCATCATGATTCGAACATAGTCACATCCCCGGTGAAGACTATGAGACGGAGTTACCATACCGAGGAATATGATACGACGAATGAAAACACAAGAAACCTGGAAAAATCGACCGTTAATGTGCCATTGAATGATTCAAGTAAACCTGTGTTGAGAAAAGGCACACCGAAGTTCAGTAAATTGAAGGTATCAAGTGCAGATGCTGTTGCAAATTCATTCAGCAGTTCTAATTTGGAAAGAGCAGTGTTCGGAAATCAAATTAAGAGTCAGAATAGTCAAATGAGGGATGATGAATTTGACGACGATGATGATGATAGAAAAAGTAATGAAACGTTACTAAGTGATTTACCAAATGATATCTTGAGTCCAGAGAAACATGTCTACCCACAGGAAAACCTGACGAAAGACGTTTCTGGCGATAGAAGTAAGAACACAATACTACAGAAGATGGAACTATATCCCGACCTATCATCAAAATTACATTCCACACCACCGAAGATCTCAACTACCACACATATCATCGGTTCTACCAGTCGTGAGTTCAGAGCACCTGCCTCCCTGATACCGACACCAAACCAGAAACAAAGAACCCTTTCCAAATCTACTACCAGATCACCAACCAGACCACTGTCAGCACGAACTTCACATAGATCACCAATAACACAATTGAAATCGCCTGCGTCACGTATATCATCTGTTGATAATACTAGAAATAAATTAAACCTAAGTACAGGTATCTCCTCACCACCGGTAAGGATCAATCAACCAAGAACGACGGCTGACAAAGTAACGACAAGTTCAAGACCTTCAGTTGGATCTAGATATGAATCAAGTGAGGAAGAACCAGATGTTCCTGAACTCACTGTGAAATTTTCCAACAACGATGAAAATTCCAACAAAAAAAGAAATCGGTCAGATCCAGAAGATCATGAATCCAAGAAACCAAAGAGAAATTTATATTCATCACTTGTTCCAAATTACAAGTTGAATGATTCTTCTATTGTTGATGAGTCGTTCATTGAGGCAACTAAAATACGACAAGAAAACAAGAATGATACCACTTCGCTCAAAGAGAATAAAATCATCACCAGAGATAATCTCAAAAATTCAAGTATCAATCATGATAGCAGTCTAGTAAAGATAAGTGATGGCATCAAAAAGAACGAAGCAACTAATGGGAAATCATTATATCCGCACCTTCCTCAGTTTAATAAACCTGCTACAATTGATGATTTGTCAACTATACCCAACGGACAATCGACAATCACTAATTTCAACATCAATCAAACAAAAAATTCATTTGCTAAGCAGCTTGAACAAAGAACTAACGAGATACTGAGTGATGATGGTCAGAAAACGGAGAACAAGAAGGTTGAGTCACAAGTGAGTCAGAGGTCTACACAATATTCGCCAATCACTCAAGTGACTCAAGGTACACAACCAACACAGCCAACACAAAAATCACACCCTAAGTCATCAATATACCCTACAGAGACGCTCAGTGGTGAAGAAGACACCAGCAAAACGGGAGAACCCAACAAAGCAAACAGACAAGATTGGCAAATTAATGAAGTCAGTAACTCGAAACATAAAAAGGAGGAGAAACCGCAGGGTGATTCAAACAATTGGAATACTGCACAGTGGAGACTTTTCTTCAAGATTTATGGAAAATACAAAAAAATTTCGAAGGACAATAACGGAAAGGAAAAGGTTAATAAAGATCAAATCTTCAATCGTGATGTTTTGAGAATTTTGAAGTGTGATTTGAGAGATATTCAACTGAAGATCAATTTCACTGATGAGAATTGGGAGGAGATCAAGAAGGGAAGGGTATGATGTTTAATTAGCTTATGATAATGACTATGTATTATATTAGGTTGTTGTAGTTGTTAGTGTTAAGTTACGTCTAATTAAAAATGCAATTGTGTATATGGAGGTATGCAATCTACTCGTTTCTTGTCCATTCTGATAACTCATCGTCCCTAGCGAACTCACTGTTCTTCTCGACGACTCTCATTAGGCAATAGAATACAGGAACTTTGATCTTCTTCCCCAAGATTTCATTCTGTTGGATGATGGTCTCATACTTATCCAATTTATTGAACTGCTGAAACTTAACTTCTTTACTTTCTTTGATCTTTGATTTCAGGATCTCTATCAGACTCAATTGTTTTTGAATAGCCGCACCTGAACTCATCAGTATGACTTGCCTCTGTTTCGTACTCCCCGTTCCATTGACGCTTTTATTATCTTCTAATAACTCCAAACCTCGAAGCAACTGATCGATTCTTTTCTTGATATTATCACCCTTCTTGATTATGAACTTCCTCAACTCAGGATCCCTCATACTCTTCTGAGTCTGAAGGAATGAGAACGTGAGATGTTGTGTAGTTTCCTGTGATTGTGATTGACTGTTTATACTGTCATTCGAATCACTGATTATGATGGTTGATTGGTTATGCGTGGCCGTATTGGGTCTTGGTTTTTTGTGTGGTGGTTCCGTTGTATATTCCTGTGAGCTGGAATCTATTAGTTTATTCTTAGATGCCATTTTGGTGGTGGTTGACGATGTTTAAAACAGAGTGTCTGTCGTTCCAAAGTTCGTCTTAGTGTTTTCAGAAGCTCATCGGAAAAATTAATTGACAATTTGGTTCGGACACTACTTTGTATCTAACCTCATATTCAGAAGACCCAGAATGTGAGATACAATATGGTGCAAGTCATTGAGTTTCCTCGCATGGACCTATATCTATTTTGAATCTTTTCCTAAATTTATATTCCAAGGCTATCGAATTGGACGTGTGTCGAGAGAAAAGAGTGTTCCAAACGACATCTTCACCGTCAAGAGGACAATCTGGGAGAATGTAAAACGTCAATAATAGTTCAGCAGTGTTCCCAGCTTGAGAAAAGTAACTCTCTCCAAAGGACACCAACTGACCCAGCAGCTCCCGAGGACCAAGTATCGCTCCAACTACAAAACTCAGTTTGGAGATGAACCGGGACAGGGACCAACACACAATGGGTATCGGCCTACACCCTGTCTATGTCCTAAAACCTCCCATTTCAGCAAATTGATATCCGGGTTAGGAACGACCCCTGAGCATCGACGGTAGCACCTTTTCACTATTCCCACGAACAGTTCCAACCCTGTTGAGCTCTGTCATCACTTTGAACTGTGACCACTGTTCAAAAAGGAAAGTCACCATCAAGGGGAATCGTAACCTAAAGTATGCAAAATCACAAGGGGTCCTGGGTCAACATCAACATGCGCTGGCTCGCTCATTTTGCAAGAAACCAATAGGAGGAGTCATAAGAATTATATATTTGGAATGGATGGGGTACGTCAGAACTATACAATATGCACAACGGTACCTGTTGTTACCTGTTGTTACCTTCGAAAGTTCGAACTACATAAACACATAGGTATCTTCAGCCAAGTGATTCAGCCTTCTTCGTGTCGCACCAAGAATCAATACTTCTAGATGATCTCACTTTGGACTTGAGAACGCTTTTAAATTTTTTTGAGAATGTCGACTTACACTGATGCACAAAGATCATATACCAAATTTGTATTGAAAGTGTATGTGAAATGATGGGACGTGCATAGAATTAAAAGAAGAAGCATTTACCTTCTTAATAAATAAAAGGAAGGATACCAACAAACTAAGAACAACATTGATAAGCAGCAGGTGAAACACTTGTGGAGTACATTGAATTGTCTCCCTTCTATAATAGTAGCTATCGTTAAGGTTAAATGAGGTACAAAAAGTAGACTCATGGCCTACCTATCCAGGAAAAGTATGATCATAATTCTAAATGACCTCACTTTGAGACACCGGCTTTGGATCAAGTTTTCTGTCTGATTTCCACTTCTGATACCGAGAAAGTTCCATTATGGAAGAAGTTCTCAACAAGTTTCCCAAAACGTCCACCTTCATTTCGCTCGAAAGAATATATAAATCCCCAAGCTTTCGATGCTCACTTTCTTTCTTTAATTATCAATAAGGACAACAAAACTCACACACCATACTAATAAATAAACCCTGAACTCGCTTATACTATAACACTTAGTTAACTAAGTGTCCAACTAAAAATGGCAATGTTCAACTCAACCGTCTCAGCATTCAACAGGACCATCAACTCAACAGTTTCAGCTACTGAAACTACTTTTGGTGATATGAGCTTTAATGATAAAATGACCTTCATTGGAAATACCATATCTGAGAAAAGCGATGAGTTCTGCACTTGGGCAAATGCTCATGAAATGGTTGGTTTCGTCATTTGGATCTTGGGTATTGTTAGTATATTTGCAGGTTTCCTTATCTACCATACAATTTACCCAAGTGTTACCCATGTACATCCAGATGCTGTTCCATATGTTAGTTATGACCAAATGGTCAAGAATGCAGATATTTGGTGGGAGGATAAGTGTCGTAGAGAGGAGATAGAGAGATTGATGCCACCTCCACCAAAGGTTGCCTTACCAGAAAGACATAAGATTGCTTCTGATTCAATGTTTATGGTGATTGGTGAGGATTATGACGTTGTGGATGCTGCTTATCAGAGAATGCAAGGCCGTAATGGAAATAATCTTATTGATACAGAGATGATCTATAGTCCTTATGACGTCAATCGTTTCTATGATGGTTGTTCGGACGAACAATACTCTAAAACAAAAGCGTTTATTGTTTGATTCATACCAGTATATTGATAATTGTATATAACCACCCCCAGAATCTTTCTTCTCGTAATACGACTCAGTCATTGCTCAAACAGAAACTGAAAAGTAAACAGAAATGTATGTAAGTTACGTGCCCGTACCGAGCATTTCGTGAAAATAACGGGGTTTGAAACGGATATCACATCTCACATCCTACCAAATTATTGAAAACTTTCCATTGGCTTCTTCCTGCTTGAATCCCTAGTAGATTCAAAATCTACGACATACCAATAAATCCACAATCATGAGTGGCTCGCGTCCTATTCATCACGATCCTAGCAGAATCCAAGAACTTTCCAAAGAACTCCTTATTGCTGGATCAATCGGTGCTTTGAAGGGTGCCGCAATTAGTGGTTCCACAGACTTGATGTTAAGATTGATAAACCCAACGTATCGTCATGCGCGTATGCAGGTTAAAGTGTGGTATCACGTTACTTGGATAAGTATGGGTGTTGTGTTTTGGGCAGATAAACAGTTGGTGAAGTTTGAGGAAAGGGTAGCGAAGGAGGAAAGAGAAAGACATAGCAAGATTTTGGATGAAGCTGCTGATAGAGGTATCTTTATTGAGGGTTAGTATACTTGTATGTTATTGGATTGAGTTGATATCCTGACAGCAAACGATGGTTTTAGTAATGAAAATGCTTATGATTTTGATGGTCCTTCAGTAGTAAGCGAATTTATATCAAATCTCCGGTAGGGGCACGCGTACTATTAAAATCAATAGTTTTATTTTACTTGAGGTGGTCGGTGCCTGGTTTGAGTGTTACAATAGAGAGCTTCACGTTTCCAAAATGCGTCAAAAGAGATCTGCTACACTGATGAGTAGGTAATGAGGACACATAGATCTCAGAATTATGATACTAACGTTGATATTTTTTCCAGAAAAAGTCGATGTCAACACAGACTTGTTGATCTCCAGACTCCAAAACATTGTACAGTTATCAACATCACTAACACCAAAGGAGATACAGGCATCAGAAATGTTACAGATTGAGTCCAACTCAGCCATGATAGTAAGACTGGTGGAAGAACTGCTGTCTGTGTCGAGAACACTGAAGGAGAATTGGCTTTTGAATCAAATGCCATGGAAGGAAAATTCCAGCGAGGTTGAAGGAATAAACGAAGGTGAAAACACACAGAATGCTAAAGAGGTGGAGTTTGGGATACTAAAGGACGTAATGGGTGCTATTTTACAGAGCGGGAGGTTTGAGGAGGAGCTGAGTGAAGGTGAAGAAGACCCAGCTGAGGAAGAGGAGGAACCAGAAGTCAAAGAAGAGATCAAAGAAGAAAATCAGGATGTCAGTGTTCAACCCAATGAAGTGAAGGTGAAGAAAGAACCGGTTTCTAGCAGTGATAATACATCCAACCAACAAAATCAAGAAAACAATGAACAAGACCTATCCACTTTCCAATTCAATGGGGATGAAAATAACGGGAATAGTACACTCGATAACATCAACAACATCACTGATAATTTGAATGATTACAACTTGAACAACTATGGAAATGAGAACCTTGATGGTCTAGACTTTGACAATTTCGGTAATGAAGATGTTGGTGATGGTGATGGAAGCGGTATCATAATGCTTGACTAATATCATAAATACAAACAAGGTTCAATCTACAAGTTTATAAATGATTATGAAATGTAATATTTAGATGATGCAGTCGTGAATGAAATAATGTGAATTTATGGTATGCAAAACTCTAATAAAAAGAATAATATAAAGAAGCGTTAATACCCTGAAATTGCAGCCCCTGGATCAACCCAACGATGATTCCTTCATTTCCTTCCAGCTGCCTTCGCAGCTAACTCCTTCAACTCCTTCAATCCACCTTTCCTAAACTCATTCAAATTAATATAATTGGAACTCGTTCTTCTCTCACTTTTCTTGCCTAACCCAACGGTACTCCCATCCTCATGAACGGCATAATCTTCATAATCGAGAACATCAGACGAATTAGATGAACTAGGTCTTGATTTCTTCTCTTCTTCGTTCTTGAGGAATTCTTCATTCAGTGAGGCAGTCAGGTCCTGAAATGAGGGAAGTATGTCTAATGGATGTAATAAATCCTCATATGGATCTGAGTTCGGACTGACTGATGAAGTTTTGTTGGAGTCAATGGACGTG
Organism: Komagataea qinlingensis; assembly: GCA_030563005.1. Classification (NCBI taxonomy): domain Eukaryota; kingdom Fungi; phylum Ascomycota; class Saccharomycetes; order Phaffomycetales; family Wickerhamomycetaceae; genus Komagataea; species Komagataea qinlingensis. The sequence goes on from JAKUAP010000059.1 coordinate 11,518, forward strand.
TTTTCTGACTGAAATCCTTCCTTGTCTCGAACTATATCATTGATAATGTAACCTGGTGTGTTGGAGATATGAGTACCATGTGTCTTGGTTGATTCATATGCAGCTGATGTGTGCCGTTCTGGAATATGAATTTGATTGGTGTTTTCGATACGATATATTTCATGTTCGTGATTCATATTGTTGATGTTTTCAAGGATGTTGTTTTGTGTGCTTGTATTGGATGCGTTGACACCAGAATGACTTAGATCAACTGAGTGATCGAGATCCAGGGCACCTCTATCATTAAAGATACTCAGGCTATTATTGAGAGTGGCTGATACTGTAAAGTTGTCAAAAGTGCTGTTGTTATGATCCGATATGTTGAAACTGTTCATGTTATCACTGGTTAAACTATCAATGTTATTCATACTTGTCAAGTTCAAATCAATGGATGTGCTGTTTAGTGTTGGCGAATCTAGCGTTGATTCATGTAGCGGAGGAGGTGATGAGAATGATGAAACTGATGAGCTCCATTGTGAGAATGGTGTCGATCTTTCTGGTGATGATTTGGATGATCTGTTGGAGGAGCTGGATTTCTTCATCTTGATGACTCTTCTCTTCTTCGGATGTCTCTTTGGTGGCGAGTGGACTGTGATGTCTGGTATTTCTGCCTTCTGTAGTGTTGCTTCCAATGTAACTCTCTGGCAGACATCATTCAGCTCGGGTGTATTTAATGCAAGGGTGTTGAAATATCCGTATACATCACTGTTATTTGTAGCAACTGGTTGATATTGTTTAGTATTGTCTTCGATCTCAATAGCTCGAACAGTCTCCATTCCTTCAAAGACACTGTACCCATTGATGATCAAAGGGAGTTCATGTTTGACGAATCCAAGGCACATCCTCAAAGTGTCATCTCTTATCTCAGCTAAGACATCATCGTCCAACAATTCATCAATCGAACTCTTCAAATTAAACTCAATGAAGGGATCCTCATTAAACACCAAAATCAGTTTATTCACCCTCTTGATAAATATAAAAGTCATGTTTGAATCGATCTGAAACTGAGACAATTGGAAATCAATGGGTATCACTGTTGATTTATTCGACATCACAAAATGCGGTTTAGTGAAACTATCAAAATCAATCAAGTTTAGTGAATTTATCTCTAGTTTGGAGTTCAGATTCAGTTCCAGATTCCCGGAGTATTTGAACTCTATCTGAAGTTGTAACTTATCCAAGGAAAACTGTTCGATCTTGTTGATCTTGAGAATTGGTGGTTTTGAATCTATCGATATCGACTTGAGTTGCAGTTTGTTGGGGAACTGAGGGATGTCGAATTGAGAGAGAGTCTTGTTAATGATGGACTTGAAGTCGATGGTCTGGAGGTCTGTCCAGTTGAAAAGAAACGACATGCTGATGCGATGTCTATCTGACAGAAGATGGTTTGTTTTGTTGGTGGATGGGTTGCTGGTTAGTTAGAAGTGACACATAAATCTGAGACGGGAAGGAGTCCAGTAAAGCGTATTCGACGAGACAAGTGTGAGTTGCTGCGCTTTCTGGAATAAGTAATAGCAGTGAGAAGGGCGCAGATGGACAGAAAAGTGCAGTTGGGACGATGAAACAGCTCAAGTACAAAACATCAAATCCAACATTTCCACATGTCAAAACATCGCTCGAACCCAATATTTTCTCCTCTGCTAACCCCGCTTTAAATCCGAAGCTTATGTAAGTCGAGAGTATTATATAAGCGTGGTTGCGAACGTTTGAACATTTTGAAGTCCCGTTTTGGGACATTCAGGCGCTTTCAGACGAAGCTCCACTTGGACAGATATTGGTAACGTACTTTGACATTCGAGGTCACCCGGTCAGTTAGAGAGATCATGTGGTAACAGTATGACTGTATCACCTTTTGATACGCCATGTTGGTCTTTTGTCTTACAGTGCTTACCACGAAGCAGTTTTCTTCAGGAATAATACCATGACATGTATTGATTTCTAATACTCAACTGTGGATCCTTTCCATAGTGATATCGTCCGATTCTCCTGCCCAAAGGGTGTAGATATAAAAAGGCGCTGCTGCGAGATGTTTCCACTTTACATACGTCTTCACACATCGTTGACTTGATACGCAGATCATCATGACTTCTTCAGAACCAGTCACTAAGAAACAAAAGAAGGAGAGAACACCACTGGTGCTTAACTTCTTCGAGGCATTGACTCCTGTGTTGCACGCACCTGGACAATGGAGAAACCCTCGTGATCAGTCCAGAGATTACACCAAGCCAGAATACTGGGTCAAACTGGCTCAATTGGCTGAGCGTGCTAAGATTCATGGTTTGTTCATTGGTGATTCCTTGGCTATTTATGGTGGGTATAAGGGTCCTTATAATTTTGAGGAGGCTGCTAAGTCAGGTAACAATTTCCCAAAGAATGATCCAACTGCTTATGTCTCTGCCATTGCAGTGTCTACTAAGAATATTTCTGTTGGTTTGACTTGTTCCACTTTGAGTGAGCATCCTTATCATTTTGCTAGAAGAATGGCTACTTTGGATCATTTATCTGGTGGTAGAGTTGGATGGAATATTGTTAGTTCATTGTTACCAACTGCAGGTAGACAGTTGGCTGATGATAACATCTTACCAGAAAAGACCAAGAGATATGCTAAAACTGATGAATACGTTCAAGCATTCCTTGAATTGTTGTCAAGTTCATGGAGAGATGATGGTGTTGTCTATGATAAAGAAAATGGTATTTTTTCTAATCCAGATGCTATCAGAGAGATCAACTTCGAAGGTGATTTCTTCAGGATCCCAGGTCCTCAAATCACAGAACCATCACCGCAAAGAATCCCATTACTTATCCAAGCTGGTTCTTCTCCAAAAGGTGTCGAATTAGGTGCTAAAGTGGGAGAAGTTATTTTCCTTGGTCCAGCATCCCCAGAAGAGATCCGTGAAAAGACTGCAAAGACCAGAAAACTCGCACAAGAGAAATTTGGTCGTGATCCAACCCATTTGAAATTTATCACTATGCTAAGAGTCGTTGTTGGTAAGACCCATGAAGAAGCCGTTGCTAAGGCTAAAGAAATCGAAGGATATCATGATCCAGATGGTACTTTGGTTCAGTTAGGTGGTGGTGGTGTTGATCTTGGTAAATATGATTGGGATGAAGATTTAACTGTCGTTGATGATGAAGTTATTAAGGGAATTGCATTAAGTTATAAGAAGAAAACATTCTATAAAGGTGAAGTTGTCTCTAGACGTTATATTGGTACCAATATGTTCAATGAATATTACTACATTGGTTCACCAACTGAAGTTGCTGATAAGATTGAACAATACGTTGATGCTTCAGGCATTGATGGTTTCAACTTCTCAAACATTGTCTTCCCAGAAACCTTTGAAAGTATTGTTGATCTACTGATTCCTGAATTACAAAAGAGAGGTCTTGCACAAAAGGAATACAATGTTGAAGGTGGTACCTTCAGAGAACAAGTGTTTGGTAAAGATAACAACTACGTCTTTGAAGATCATCCAGCTGATGCATTGAGATGGAAAGCTGGTGTTTCTAAAGAGGAATTCGAAGCACAATTGAAGAAAGTCAAAGAAGCTAGAAAAGACTGGAAAATCACACCTGATCCAGAAAAGAAAAAGAATGGTCCAGATTTTCTTGGTCAATAGATGTGTAATTATTGATTAGTTAGACGGGGTTTGTTTGTTTCAACGTTGTAAAGTTCGAATAATTCGTTTTCTATCGATTGTTATTTGTAGTGTTGGATCATTTTCTGTTTTGACACAAAATTGATGCGCGCTGGTGCTTTATCCGCAGGATCTGGCACATAATCAATGATCATCATAGATCCAGTATTTTATAACTCAGAAGGGTACTTTAAGACCCTCGATTATCCTTAAATGAGCACCTTAGGAACGTTTACCTGCCATTTTTGATCATTTTCAGTTCCATTTTGTGTTTATTTAGGTCACCGGCTCAAATACCATTTCCATCAACTGTGGCCCAGCAGGCATTATTAATCTCTCCCTCCATTATCCAATAATCAGCATCAGAATTTTCACCTTCATCTCATCTATAATCAACATTTTTGTCTTATAAACACACACAATATCATACCAATTGCGCACCTTACTAACAAACCATCGCAATGTCACCCACCACCAAGAAACAAAAGACCAGAGATCCATTAATCCTCAATTTCTTCCAAGCCTGCACTCCCGTGCTTCATGCACCAGGTCAATGGCGTAACCCTCGAGATCAATCCCGTTCCTACTCCTCACCGCAACACTGGATCAAGCTCGCTCAACTGGCAGAACGAGGCAAACTTCACGGTTTATTCATCGGGGATTCATTAGCTATCTACGGTGGTTACAAGGGCCCTTATAATTTCGAAGAGGCTGCTATTTCAGGTAACAACTTTCCTAAGAATGACCCCGGTGCGTACCTTGCTGCTATTGCGATAAGTACAAAGAATGTTTCTGTTGGGTTGACTTGTTCGACATTGAGTGAACATCCGTATCATTTCGCAAGACGGATTGCTACCTGGGATCATTTGTCTGGTGGAAGAATCGGTTGGAATGTGGTGAGTAGTCATTTGCCATCTGCTGGAAGACAATTGACTAGTGATAATGTTATGCCTGATAAGGAAGACAGATATGAGAAGACAGATGAGTATTTGGATGTTGTTTATTCGTTATTATTGAGTTCTTGGAGGGATGATGGTATTCAATTTGATGTTGAAAGGGAAATCGTTTCTGATCCTGATGGAATCAGAGAGATCAATCATGAGGGTAGATATTTCAAAGTTCCTGGTCCTCAGATCACTGAACCTTCACCACAGAGAATCCCGTTGATTATTCAGGCAGGAAGTTCTCCAAGAGGTGTCGAGTTGGGTGCAAAGCATGCAGAAGTTGTGTTTATCGTTTCTGAAACTGCTGAAGACGCAAGAAATAAGATCAATAGATTGAAAAAATTGGCCAAGGAGAAATATGGTCGTGCTTCTAATCATATCAAATTTGTCACTGGCATTAGAGTTGTTGTTGGTAAGACTCATGAAGAGGCTGTTGCCAAGGCTGAAGAGATTGCAAAGTACCATGATTTGGATGGAACTTTGGTTCAACTAGGTGGTGCCGGTCCTGATTTATCTGTTTATGATTGGGATCAAGACTTGACTACTGTCGATAATGAAATCATCAGAAACTTAGCATTGGGATTAAAGAAGAAGAAATTCTATAAGGAAGGTGATGTCGTTACCAGGCGTTATGTCGCAACTAATTTCTTCCATGGAAATTACCATATTGGATCAGCAGAAGAAGTCGCTGACTCAATTGAAAAATTCGTTGAAGAATCAGGTATTGATGGTTTGAATTTTGCAAATATTGTCCTTCCTGAGACTTTTGAAGATATTGTTGATCTTTTGATTCCAGAATTGCAGAAACGAGGATTAGCTCAGAAGGAATATGCTGTTGAAGGTGGTAGCTATAGAGAACAGGTGTACCGTGAAAAGGGCCATACTTTCTTCCCAGATGATCACTATGCGTATCCTTTGAGATGGAGAGCCGGTGAGTCCAAGGAAGAATTTGAAGCAAGATTGGATGGTTTGAAAGAAAGAAATGAAAAATGGAGGATTGTCGCTAATTCAAAGAACAAGGGAGCTGTTGATGTCTTTGGTAAATGATTGGTGGTGTTTATTAAATGTACAATATCATAATTGTATGACTTTTATAGCTGTGGCTCCAAGCACTGACACGAAAAGCAGTCCATAGTGTAAAAAGGGGACTCAGAAACTCGGTCACTACTCCGAAGTTAGTACTCTTTATTAATGGTTATGATTGATGTTGTTGTTGTTGCTGCTGATGTTCTGCTTCTTATTTGGTTTGAGCATTTAGCTGTTCCAATCGCTTCCCTCTGATCATCAAGAAAGTAAGACTCAAACTCCCGGACTCTTCATGAAGACGAAATACTCAGCTAGAACTCGTGCTGGGGGAAACTGTACACTGTATAGCAAAGTGCTCTTGTCTTACTTATAAATTAGTTTGCCAATTGACTAATTACGAAGAACAACAAAAAGTTATTATTGTGTCTCAAAAGAAAATAATGTCCTGACACATGTTTAATCAGTTAGTGGGCGCAAGGTTGGAGTTTAGAGTATTGAGGGACAGACAGATTGATTGTATCTACAAGCAGTGAGCCCTGCGATCTCAGCTATATAGGTGTACGTACATAAGACCCATGCGTACTTTGTGCTTTAACAGTCCTAAGTCTCTCACATAATCAATGCGACAGAAAACACGATGAGTATCAGAGAACCGAATTTGTCAACAACTAAGCCATATTATACATATATGGGTGCGTGTTCGAGGGGATGATGGCTTCTTAAATATATCCTTCTAGAGCCCCGAGGGAGACGCATCTTGTAGCAAGTTTATTATGCTGTAGAGAGATCGCCAATAAAGATCAGTGCGCTTACTGAATATGGGGCTGTATAAGTGCGAATTTGAATGGTGAAGTTGACCAGGTGGAGGGTGTGTGTTTGTGTCGAAGACTCGCATGACTACGAGCACTGCCCGGGCATGTGCGACGGCGTATGGGCACTCACCACGGTCCACTGCGCAGAAGTCCAAAGAACAGTGGCGACTGGAAGCAGGTACCGAATAACGATACTGTACTGTAGAAGTGTCCCGGCCGAAACAAAAACTTCAGACTAAGAATAGTGCAGTTCTACGATTCTTTAAACCATTAAGCTATTAAATTAAAATTGTTTTTGACTAATAAGATGTAAAGCGAACGACAATGTCCAAACAGGAGCACTAAAAAATAGGATGTGATAATAGAATGATGACACTTGATATGAAAAAAAAAATGGAAACAGCGTATATGGAATGGGGGGCATGAAAAGGTAGAACGGATGAAACGTCAAGACCAAGGCATAACTAAAAGTACCGCAACAATGTATGCACAGAAGATCTATGGACAACTAAAAGCAACAGAACTCAATAGTTTCTAAAATCATTGTCTCTCTAGTAATCAACATTCTCACCATTCATCAACTGATTATTCAAACCATGTAATAAAGGACTATTATTGATGCTGAAATTTTTCAAATTGTTGAACTTATCATTCTCTGATTCAAACTCTTCATTTAACCAACTCATTTCACCTTTAAAAAACTCTACAACACTTGATAATTTATCATTAGATAATTCATTATGCTTCTTCAACCTTGATTCCCAGTTATTATTAATTAATAACAAAAGACTTGCTTGTGATGTTGCACTGGTACTGGAAGACGATCCATTATTGTTGCTTGAAGGGGTGATATTTATTGGTGCTTTGATGAATTCTTTAAGACAAATTATCCATGTATGTGATAACTGTTCATATGCTAAGATTTTGAAATAGTTGTTTGATAGCTTTTCAAATGTTGGTAGTTTATGTAATAGAATTGTTGCTTGATCTAAAAATTCTAATGAGTTAGCAGGTAATGATTCAACAGGGGGTAGGAAATTTAAAGTATAATCACTTAATGCGCTCAAGAAATCTTCAATTAATGGTTTGACCCGAAGATATGAGTACTCTGATGTTGGATCCACTTTGTAAGGTAAGGAGGTAATTATATCCTCTATCTTTGATGATAATATCTTTATGGAATCCATCACTGTTGGTTTTGGTGCACAATGATAAACATTATTAGCGATTTCAGGATGCATAGAGATCAAGTTATTGAGCAATGTTTGTAAACTCTTCTTTTCTAAAACTTCAACGATTCTATTCGTAGGTAATGGCTGACCAATAATGGTCTGAACTGGCTTTATTCTCTTATGACTGACTTCTTTCTTTGTGATTCTAAATTTATCGACTCTTTTAAGAATTCTCCTTTGTGATGAAGATGATGAGAAATTAGACCCTTGTGAAGTCTCATCATCATCTTGATGTCTTCTCTTCATCTTATGACTCTGTGATAACGAGGACTGCAAAGCTTGTAACTTTTCAGGACTTATTGTGTTATTGGTGCATTCATTCACCCTTGGAACCGCCGATCTTGAATCATTTGTATTTGCAGTAGCTGAACTGGATTCTTCAATCTTTGGGTCGAAACCCCATGAAAACGAGGAAGGAAGCACTGACCTCATTCTGATATGTCTCTAATGCAATGTAAAAACTGGATTCTTTACTCTATCTATCTCTTGAAAATGTGGCCAATTTCAATATGTGGATTCTGGTAATGTAAAATAACAGCGCTCTTTGAAACAAATCAGTTGTTTCTTTAACTCTTCTGTAAAAAACGTCTCAATAAACACAAAGGAATCCCAGCTTCCTTGAGTTTCAGCTGTCTTTAGAGTGTTGCTTTCGTCGTTATAGTTAATATGAAAATGAAATAGAGAGAAAGAGAAATTTCCGAAATGGCAAAAACAAAACAGAAATTTTCTGAAGAGTTACCCGGTGTTTGGGAAATCCAAGTAGTGACCCGCCGAATTGTGTAATGATCGCTACCTAGTCTTGAAGTATGAAGGGGATTAGTCTTTTCAGAGACAGGCTGCAGAGAGTAGTCACGATCTACTAATAACTAATTACACGTTACCTTTTTATTCTTCTAAATTGCCTACGTTTTATATAAAGTTTGTTCAAGAAATAAAGCATGGATCGGAATGGCTCGAGCAGAGATTTGCAAGGTTTTACCACATAAAGAAAACTGGCCCTTTTCAGGGTTAACAAACAGCTAGAGGTAGTCTCCATATCCTTTCCGCAGAACTGTGGTTATCTAATTTTCAGAGACTGCAAAGAGCCAGTTTGGATACCTTGTCCTCGGGCGAGGAGGATTCACACAATAGAGCCTGACCATCCTTGTGAGCATCTTTTATCTGAGTAGACAACTAACCAATAAACACTTTAACCTTCATAAGCAATGTAGACTCTCTCATTGGTTTCAGGGCCTACTATCACAAGCACGTTAACTCTGGGTTCGTCGCACATAGTCTCATTATCACTCCAATCAACATAAGTAGATTGACTAACTTCTGGCACATCAAAAGTTTGATTCCCTTCCAATTCATCATACAAAGTGATTTCTGAATCAGTATCATTATCCTTCATACGCGATTGAAAAATGTAATTGTTATGTTCACTGAATACATCAAAATCAGAAGGTAGACCTCCAATAGCTCTAAACTCATCTCTTGTTAACAGCAATGGTGCATAGGGACGATTTGGCTGGATTTGAGAAGTACCTATGAAATCAACTTCCAACGCATCACTATCTGAGGCCGTGGCAGAGGTTGAAAAGTTATCTAGTTCAACTTCAGTTGTACCATTCATGTAGGCTGATTGCCATGATGGGATTGGTTGTTGAGTACTGTTGAGGTTGTGGAAATTGTTGAAGTTCATTATTTGTCTAGGTTTTGAGGAATTGATAGCTATGAAGATGATAAAATAGAAAGGAAGAAGATATTTGAAAATTTGAGAATTTGGTACCATGTATATAGTATTACTAGAAAGTTCTCAGATCATTGTAGCCCCATTCTGAATCTGAGTAAACTATATCGAGACAGAGATAGTCTTCTCAGATCTTTTTAAAGTTTAATACTCGACCCGGATTTGGACTTTGATGTCACCACGAAATTACCTGATATGGACCAGATAATTTCAATAGTTTTAGATTCACTCATACTATTTGATAGTTCACCGTGAGTTATGTGCCGGCTGTTTGAAAGTTTAAAACTTTGAATTTCAGAAGGACCTGTCACAAATGTGTCACTTTTCGGATCTGGTTCGGCCGGATTTCTAAGTCCAATGAAGAAGTCTTTCGAATCTGGAGATGAAGCTTTTTATTGAAATTTTTGGTAGATTTTCGACTTTCCATGTTGATCTGCCATTTTCATCAAAGTCAGGATTGTCTAAGTTTCAATAACCAGAAGATTCTTCTCTATACGTTAAAGCTTTTTCAGTTGGAATTGCGTTCTTGATGACCACGTCTCCAATCTAGGTATTTTTGAGCATCAACCTTAGCTCCGGTTTCTTCAATATGCTTAGTCCTTTTGAATTGTAGTGGATTTGTGCTCAGCTTGAGTGATAGCTGAACGGTGGTCGTTGTGATCATGCCGACTTCTTACTCCAAAGAGATGCTTGTTTATCCTGCGGGTGTTTAAATGTAAATATTCAAGTCTCGAAGGGAGCATAGTTCTGCGGCCCGTACTGTTTTCTAGGGGAAATCAAAATCAAGAGCGACAAACTTTGCGTAGTTGTCCATACTTCAGGAGGGGAATATCTGTCATGGAAACAGTCCACTGAGGGATCGGTTGAACCATGTGAATTTCTAGAGGGTTTTAATGGAAACGGTAATGGATTATCGAAACCTCCTGATACACTAGCATAAGGCCTGGGACCTCGAGAATCTCTACAATTGACACCAAATAAAATAAATGGATTGTCGTCAGGTAATAAATCAGAATAAGAATACGTATTTATTCACTGGTATAAAAAAACCTCCGAGATCTATAAACGATGTCCTGCCTAATGAATTAATCACAACCATGATGAGATGATATCATTATTACTTCAATAAGACTTGACACCGGCAAGTTTCAACAAATCATCAGTAAGTTCAGGTTTCTCCCATGGCTCACCAGTATCTTTAGGATCCAGTTCACCATTTGGTAATTCAGCCTTGAGAACTCTGGAATTGATATTATCATGGGCCCAATGAGTAGTACCCGACCATTGTTCAAATGCCTTCTTTTTTTCTTGCAATGACTCATCAGTTGCAAATGCTGCTGGTGAGTACGAAATATAAGCAATGGTTCTGACATTGTCACCGTCTTTACCTGGTTGAGCACCATAATGAATAGTTCTAGAATCCCATAAGATCAAATCACCCGGTTCTGCTTCTACTTTGATCTTTTCACAGCCACGATCTATGAACCATTGAAGTTGTTCTGTTGAAAGCTGAACGTTATCGTTAGGAGTCCAGTTTTCCTCTTTCAAAACCTCCTTGAAGAACTTTTCAGTTAAGTGGTTACTTGCTTTGTAAACGACTAATGAACCATCCTTAGGACCCGCTTCACATAATTGTGCAATACCTTGGATACAACACAAACCCTTTCTGAACGGCGACTGATCAACATGTGGCCACGGCTTATCTTGCAAGTCTGGTCTAGTGTTTCCCGGTAATGAGACATTCAAAGCATCGAAACTGACCAATAAGTCATCGGTCCCCCAAATCTTTGCGAACTTCTCTCTAAAACCTTTCTCCTGTCTAACATCCCAGAACACTTTGTGATGAGAGATACCATACTTGTGCAGGACACCATTTGAATGTGTTTCAGGTAGGTTCTCAAATTTCCAAGTGGATCTGTCATGCTCATCTATCTCTGGATTGTAGCTTTTCAACATTTGAAAGATTCTTTCTCTGTAACCGAGTGCATTTTCTCGAGGGATAGCGTTCTTGATGACAACGTAACCATCCTTTAAGAGGTCATCCCTCCAGTCAGAGTAGACGTTTGACTCAATTTGCGCACCGAGTTCCTCGATGTATTTTGTTCTTTCTGTTTCCAGTGGGTTGGATCTCAACGTGAGAGTTGGCTGCAAAGTGGTGGTGGTGGTGGCAGTGGTGCTCATGGCTGTCTATGTCGCCGAATAAATAAAATCCTTCATCAATTCTCGTGGAGACGTTTGTACTTAAATACAAAACGGAGTTGGGGATAAGACAGATTGCGTCACAGTCTAAGAAATTTCCTAAGACGGAAAATCCTCCGACGCTATTTTTCACCTATTTTTGAGTGATAATTTACCAATATGTGCAATGAGACTGCCGAATATACGACTTTGATTCCTTGCGCTGGTCAGTTGTATCTAGCAAAAGAACATAGAAAAATTGAAAACCAATGCGTAATACAAAACAAGCAAACAATTGGAAACCACATTTTATTGTCGGGGAACTTCAGATTTTCGTAATGAATAAATTGTGGGTTTTTTGTAGAAATCTGACCCACAATCCAAATTGGGCAAACAGGTTTCGCTATTTTCTAGCAGAGGCTGAGAGAGCTAGCCTGAAATTGATCAAGAACTTTAGTTTTTGGAAGGAACCACCGATATTACCACCTAGAGAACCAAGCTGAAAAATTGGACGAATGTGTAAAACAATACAAGGCCAAGAAATCTCTGACCAGTCAACATTCAGTCTACAGACGATTCATGAGTTCATTTCAAATTTTGTTATTATCTAGTATTCTGTCTATTCTTCTTTACTACGATACAACACCATTTCTGATTGTTTGAAGTATCTTCTACCATCTTCATCAATGATAACAAGACTCAAGTAATTCTTGACTGTGAATAAATTAGTCTTTGTAGTTGGTGTCAGGTCATAACCACCAAGGAACAAACGAATTGGGATAGTTTCCCCTTTAACTGGAGAACCATCCATTATTTCATATCTGATGGTGTTTGCATCTGTCAGTTGATTAGGAGCAACACCCACAGTCTCTCTTGTAATCAAACTGATTTCCATGTGTTTTATCTTCAGTCTAGTCAATAGGAAATATATTCTTCCAACGACTACATCTTTCAAGTTGAAGGTGGATTTGGAGTATTCGAACTCAATGTGAAGACAGTTTTCGATACCAATATCTAACTTGATTGATTTCTTCAAATCCGTTGGATTGGAATAGACATAGACCCAGAACTTCTTCAAGTTGGTAATGTCTGAACCATTTCTCAAAACAGTGATTTTGACATAGTAATTCACATTAAGATTTCTTCCTCTATAGCTCTCATATCTCTTTTCAACGTCTTTGAACGAGAATGGGTAACTCTCACTATGGTCGAGCTCAGCAGGCGACGCAAGATCATGACTCAGACAAAGAAAATCGTCCTTCTGACCACTGGCAGTCTCTATCGTACCAAATAATTGAGCCTTGATACCGACATGCTCCACCCTTTTTCCATCTTTGACTCTAATTGCGACAACACCAGACACGGTCTCTCCGTCCTGATAAAGCGGATACTTATCCTTCTTATTCTGAGGAAGTTTCACATCGACTTGTTTTCTGGAATCCTCACTATCCAGTCTGATCTCGATGCCCAGTGGGGATTTGAAGAATAGCGACATTGTGATGATGGACTGGCTATCCTTAAACTATTGACAATGAAACTAGTTAAAACAGGGTAAATTGAGACAGGAAAAACAGTAAACTGATATTATTACACTAGGTAATGCAGTAGTGTGACGCACCTATCAATAAATAGTGGCAATAACACTTAATTGAACTCAATTAGCGAACAATAAAGTTATTGTATTACAAGTTTCAATTTTAATTTCCGATAAAAAACATCTGGTCGGAACTTGTGAAATTCTCTTATCAAATCCGGGGAGCAAAACAGGACAATACACAATCATTGAATGTAATCGGTTTTTGCTCTGTTCGACAGCAGGTTTCTAGCAGTTGGGACACAGTACCGGAGTGGCTAGTGCTGGGATTGCTCTTTCTAAGTCTCTGACAATGGAATATCCCAGCTCTTCCTTCAAAAAAAGGTGCAGAAACGAGCAGAAAGTGGGTTTCATGACACAAAAGAGTCCACTATATGATGAAGAGCACAAAGTTGACAAGTTGGAGATTCCTTACTCTAGTGATGACTCCAGTGAGGGAGAGGCTGATTACACGCCAAATGAGCTGTCCCGTGATCTGAACTACAGGATTGATGACACATTAACAGAAGAGAACGAACTCGGTTTGACTGTTGATAAGTTCGGTTCAAGAGGAGATGTTTCGCAGAGTTTCATGTCACAGTCGCTTCACAACCCATCACGCGCTATATCACCGCAGATCAATCAGGGCTCGTTTATCATGTCACAGAACAGTCAATACGTCAAGCCTGTACCAGATGGTGTGCTGAAAGGTTTGCTGAATGAAGAAAAAATCATCAGCCAGGGAATAGATAAGCTAATGACCATTCACTCACAATTATCAACAACAGGCAAAAGCACGTCAAGACTAAGGAAAGATCTTATACAATACTTTAAGTCACTGGGGATGTTATATCAGGCGTTGGCTGAACTATATGAAAAGGAAGCTCAGCGTAATTCGAACATTCTTTCCACATTCATGAAATGGAGTCAGGACAAGAAGCAGATTTCAGAGAAGATTCAAGAGATAAAGAGTGAGGAGAACCAGGAAGGCAGAAAGTTGAAACAATTGGAGACAGAGATGGGTGTTTTGAACGAAGAGATACAGGGACTAGAGAACAGACTGAAGCAATTGAAGGACAAGAGAAAAACATTGAAGATAGAGATTATCCAGTCACAGAGCGTCATTGAAAGTCGGTCAAGCACCTACATCGAAGAGCTAAGAGATATAGAATCAGCTGAGAGACAGAAAATTCAAGAGCTTGCAGCAGAGAAGTCAGTATATCCAACTAACAACGTCACTCAAAATTTCAACATATCATCACTGCTAAATCGTTTTAATACAATGAACATCTCACAAATCAATGCTATCACTGCAGATACAATTGTTGAAACAGTTACAAGACAAGTCGAGAGTTTCAAAGACAGAACGACAACTTATCGATCACAAGAGTTAACATTCCAGGAAACCAGCTTGATCTGGGAAAACATTTCTGAGTTACTGGACCAGTTGGAATCGGATATCCAGCGAGTCTTAACTGAGTCATCACAGAGTTTGACTCAATCCACAATCACCAAGACTAAGATTATCAACCTTTTAAACCAGGCACATGAATCATTAATATCACTTCGAGAGTCACTCAAGATCCAGAATAATCCGATCCTTGAACAGTTATTCACCATTGAAATTGACACCATTGAACAGAGTCTCCATGTCTTAAACCCATCATTTAGGATATCAACAAAGAGGCCACAACTTTCCTCATCACCATCTCCAACCACCAAGTCACCAACTCCTTCCATAAAACAGAACTTTACCATCAGCAAGAATGCAATCATCGTTCCAAACTTGACAGCACAGGTTCCGAATGTGAGTATTTCAGACTCATCACTTCCTGAACGCCAATCAACCCTGGTCCCCAGTTCTGGTGAGGCGTCCCAATCGCCACCAAGCAATGGTAATGCCACAAGTTCAGAAATTTTAAAGGATAGTTTGAAAGGAACTAAGAAGAGCCCAACGACTTCCTTATCAGATAAGAAGAACGATTGAATGGAGATTTAGCTAAGTCACTACACAAGATGGTTATTGTATACTTAAATGCATGATTATTGGGATGGGTAATAAGATGATACCAAACACCCAAATGTCCAAATGTAATTGATGTAATATGTAACTAGATCATGGTCTTTTCTTCTTACGCGGTTGAATAAAGACATTGTTTTCCTTTGGTCTTTTCTTTTTATGAGGTTTTGGGCCTGGTCCCATTCCATTTGGTCCCATTCCATTTGGTCTTGGTGGCAGACTTCCTGTTCTTGTTGCTGATGGAACTGGTAGTTGATTCATTGATGAAGGACCTTTTGGAATTGACGGAAGTGGTGTCACGTTTCGATCCATGTTTGAGTCTGAGGACGGATAATTTCCGGATCTGCTAAAATTTGGACCACCTGGAGGTTGATACGGTCTCTTTGGATAGCTCTGTTGTTGTTGTAGTTCGATTGGGTGAGGTTGATTATTGTAGCTGTTCTGATGGTATCTGTAATTGTTAGCATTCTCTCTTTGAGGACCCGA
The DNA here is from genome assembly GCA_030563005.1 of Komagataea qinlingensis. Classification (NCBI taxonomy): domain Eukaryota; kingdom Fungi; phylum Ascomycota; class Saccharomycetes; order Phaffomycetales; family Wickerhamomycetaceae; genus Komagataea; species Komagataea qinlingensis. The sequence goes on from JAKUAP010000059.1 coordinate 27,198, forward strand.
TGGTAGATTCGATGTTGGCTGCTGAGGAGGTAACGAACCAGATCTTGTTGGTTCAGTAGATGTACCTTGGGCAGGTGGTAACTTCTTATTGTGATGGTTGCTGGTGTTGTTTCTGGAAACTGGAACTTGATTTTCTGGACCACTTGGGACAGATCTGTTGAAATCATGCGAAGCATGGATTTGGGAATCGTAACTTGGTAACTCAGTAATCTTACTTGGGACCGAACCACCTCTTGTGAACCCGCTTCTTGCCTCAAGCAACAGACCCCTGTCTTTAGCATCATTGATCAAATCACCCCATAAATTGTTTCTGATCAAACTGTCATGGTTACCTAAAATCCATAACGAACACTTAGGTCTGGTCAAAGCCACATTCATACGACGGAAATCTTTCAAGAAACCAATACCACCTTTCTTTAACGGATCAGCACGAACACATGACATGATAATAATTTCCTTTTCTTGACCTTGGAAGCCATCAATGGTGTTGAACGAAATCTCATTATTGATAGATTTACCAAATTCTCTAACAAATGACATTTGTAGCAATCTGTTCTGCTCTTTATATGGTGTAATAACACCAATCTTATTCCTGAAATCATAGCGTCTGAAATCGCGTAGAAGTTTATGAACCAACTCCACTGCAATATCAACCTCCATTTTATTGGTAAATGACATAGTTTTTGAGTTCTGGGATTGTCTACCTTCACTGATATCAAAGAAAGAGTATGGTTTCAAAATAGGATCTTGATGCCAGGGTCTAACTGTCAGTTTATCATTATCTTCACCATCTTTTAAAGCCCCATCATAGAACTTCTTTGAAGGGAATTTGGAAATATCTGAATTCATACGATATTGAACATTCAATAAGAGTGGCCTAGCATTCTTGGCCATTCTAACAAACAAACTCTGATCATAACCAGAATTAGCAGCAGTACCTGATAAAACTGTAGGAGGCAATTGATTAGGATCACCAACCATGATACAACGGTTGCAACCATATCTCAATGGAATAACAGCTGACAATTCGGTACATTGACAAGCTTCATCAATGATAACAGAATCAAATTTGATACCCATGTTAGCAACCATATCATGAGCAGAACCAGATAGTGTAGCACAAATGATTTCAGCGCCAGCCAGAATCTTACCTTGTAAGTTTCTTCTATTTATATCACGATTTCTATAGTGTGAATTGATAGCTTCTCTTTCTTGATCCTTTTTCATCTTGATAACATTGGCCTGTTGAATAAATTGTCTTCTTTGCTTAAAAATGTCATCACTGGCTGCAGTCTTTTCACTTTCAATCTTTGCATTACATTCTTTAATCTTTTTCTGGATTTCTTGTAATTCTTTGTTGTAAGTATCCATGTTATTGGTCATTGGTGTAGATTTACCCAATTGAGCATCAACTAATTCCTCTAAGGTCATATCCTTGACTGCAGTATTGATAGCATCAGTCCGACCTAAACGAACCAGTTGTGGGGTATATTTTTCACCTTTGGCATTCATAACACCATCTTTCAAACGAAGAACTAATTCATCAACAGCAGCATTTGAAGGGGCACAAACTAGGATTTTTCTCTTCTTTGTTGAATTGATATCAAACTTATCATTAGAGCCAGGAACTCTAATAGCATTAGCAGAATGGAAACTTGATAGCATATAACCAATAATACCAATGATGGTTTTGGTTTTACCAGTACCCGGTGGACCTTGAATTAAAGTAAAGCCATTGGTGTTGAATGACACACCGATTGCCCTTGCTTGAGATTCATTAACCTTGTAAGTTTTCTGAATTTTGGAAATTTCAGATTCTTCACATTTACTGGTAGTATCTGAAGTAGCTTCAAAGATTTGTTTGGACAAATTGTAATATTCAAGACCAAATAATGAAGAGTATTCTCTTTCAATAGTAGTCATTTGCATAACACGCATCATCATGATAACTGATTGCGGCGTCAAGAAACGGTTCAAATCAGCAGAACGAGTAACTCTGACAGTAACATCAACATTTTCACCTTTAACATGCTTGATTTCATGAATCTTACCCATGCAGCTCAGTTTAGCCTCTTGGATCTCCTTAGTTTTAGGACCAACAGGAGCGCTTGTATTGATGGGTTTATCACTGATTGCTAAAACAACTAAATCTGAATCAGACAATTTCTTCTCTTGAAGTGCAGTTTTTGTCATACTGAAGTAAACTTCAAAAAAATCATCAACTGTACTTTTGGAACCAACGGTGATGTACATCGGTCTATCAGATTCTCTTCTACTTGCTGACAAAATAGCTTGCCAACACTCCAACAATAACAATGGTTCATAAGTTCTGATATAATCAGCAGCACAAGTGAAAAAATCAGCAACAGGTTTTGGTTCAGGAAATTCATCGTATGGATAATCATCATTTCTCTTGAATGACCATTTGAGAACATGTCTGTAAAGTGGTCTAAGATCAACATTCAATCTCATTCTACTATTCTCTTCTTCTCTCTTCTGTTCAAAGATGTTTGGTATTCTTAGTTTCTTCAAATTGTCATCAAGAATAGTGATACCTGGTTTTGGTTTCTTTTGAATACCAAATAATCCATGAACACTATCATCATCGTTATCATTGTCATCGTCATCATCATCAGAACTATCATCTTCTGGTTTCTTTGATGGTTTCTTTCTTGGATTGAAACCAGGTTGCCCTGGCGGATGAATTGTTCTAGCCTTGATTTCAGCACGAGCTTTTTCTAATGCAGTCATTGGCAGTTTTGCCTTTGGCGGGATTCTTGGAGGTGCTCTTGATAAACTACCAAACTTATCAATCTTCAATTGATTGGATCTTGATGGAGCAGCTTTGAAAGCACTAGCACTCACTATTTCCACTTCATCATCATCGTCAATTTCAGTAACTTTAGAACTTCTTGGACGTCCACTTGGTTGTGGTGTTGGCTCACTAGATGAAATAGAGCTGTTTGGGTGAAGTTTAGCCTTTCTATAATTTTCCGCTTCCTCGAAGATTGAAGAAACAAGTTCTTTATCAAACATCTTTGCTCTTTCCAAGATTTCAGTTGATTGTTGTTCAGTAAGTTTGTTGTTAAATTTCTTTGATCTTGAACCATACTTAGCTAGCAATGTAATGACAGTCTTGTCTAGATTTAAATTAAATTCATTAGCTAAATCAACAGTTGATGAAATCAAATTAACACATGAAGATAACAAGCCAGCATCGCTCAATCTTAACCAAAGTAACATATCTGGGAAAGTGTTTGTAATTTCAACAAATGTTTTCTTAGTAGCGTCATCACCTTTGAAGAATTCATTGATCTTATGAAAACACTTCAGGACGGCATGTGATAAATCCAAAGTATCTCTAGTGAATTCAACCAAATCAGGATATTTGTTTGCCCAAACTGGAGTCTGGACATAAATCAAATCTAAAAATGACCAACATCTATTCCAAAAGATCTTCAAAGTTTCTTTGACGCCATCAGTGAACATATCACTCTTACTAAACAGACCATTAATAGGACTGTTCAATGCAGACAGAACATCACTCAAAACTCGGACAGCTCTAGGACATGGTTCATAAGCTTTGAAAAAGATCAAGTTTGTGATATTATCATTGATGGCTGACACACAAGCATGTAGATTGTTATCAAGTAAGGAGTGGATACCTTCCAGTCTACCACCAGCATCGAATGTTTCATAAAGAATATCAACAGCAGACTGGTAAACATCAGTGGTTGGTGAAAATATACTGGCCCAGTAACCTTTCAAACTTCTAGCATTTGAAAGAATCATCTTGATGTTCTTGGAATCAATATCACTTAGTTTAACAAAGAACTCCTTCACAAAGTTCAAAAAGTGAGTAGCTTCTTCCTTTTGGGTACCACTTAGTGGAATGATGTTTGAGACATTCTCCAAAGAGATCAGTAATTGATATGCTAGTTCCAGTTGAGTTCCCAAATTCTGCTTGAGAATCAAACGAAACATGTCAGATGAAAATTTCAACGATGATGCAGGTTTATCATTATGGATATCATAAGTACTTTGTGCCAAATTCAACACATCAAATCTTAAGGCTTTGGCAATGACTTGAACCGACATCTTGCAAACTTCACCATTGGCTGTTCTGTCCTGCTCAGGATAAAAAATGGCTCCTGCCGTGGCATAATCCATGAATCTTATCAATTTGGTATTAACAACCATCTTTGAATCACTTCTTAACAGAAGATCAGCTTTGAATGAGGGACTGTACAGCTTGGACGGAATAGTTAATGCAGCAATGGTTAATGTACACGCCTTCTTGAATAAAATGGCTTTGGTTTCTAATGGAATACTATTCTGACTTTCAACTAATGTGATAAAAAATAACGATAATCTATTGTATGTGGTCTGTTGTTTTGCGGTATCTAGCGTCTTCTGGAGTTCATTGATCCAGTCCAACAAATCAGATAGTCTTGCTTGTGGATTGACTTCACCACTGACTGTGGTGATGTCTTCCAATAAATTCAAGTTCTGGAGATAATGAGGACTCCCAGTGGTGGTTTCAAGGATATTTTGAAAAGTATATGGTGCAACTTTACCCCAATACTTATCACCAATCTTTTCTAGTATGAGTCTAAAGAACCTCAGAATGTATGGTAGTGGTTCATTTAGGTAACCCATGATATGTTTCTGTAACACTTGAAATAGTGATTGGACTTCATGATCCAGAACATTCTTGAGAATTTCTGCATCAATAGGTAATGCGAATTTGTTCAAGATGGCTGATTGATCATATATCTTCAACAAAGTGAACATGTTTCTGTAGAATAATTCACAACTCTTATTAGTGAACTTTTCAGGGTCTTGGATATTCAAGAAGTGGATTTCATATTCTTCCAAAAGATCAGCATATATGTGTGATTCAGGGAGTAATGAATTTGGATTATATAAGAAGTTCAACTGCTTCAATACCCAGTTTCTCTGAGCTTCTTGACCTTCAAACAATAAAAATATTAGACCTGGTGTAACTGCCTTCGACCTCTGGACAAACGGATGATCTGACGTGAGCAATGAATAGAGAATCTTGTCAAATAACTCACGTAGTGGTTGGTTCAATCTGAACATACCTGGACCACACAAGCACTCTGCCATGCCAAATAGTATCTCAATGGGTACAGGTGAGTTAGGGTCTTGCGATTTAGCTACTGAGTACTCAGAATCCAGTTCAGTCAACCTCGTTAACAACCGGTCTGCCTCCCAAGTAAGAATCATATTGGAAAACTGTTCAACACTCGAAATACCAACACCTCTCTGTATTATAAACGTCTGTTTGAGTTTGGCTCTACCAACATGAAATGAATGAACACATTTGGAACAACTGTTCAAGTTCTTAGCCATCTCCTCCTGAAACCACCGAAGCGGCTCATTATCACCAAAAGAAAACAAAATTAAGATATGGATACTGACTGGATGCATCATCCTATCACAGAACAAATGATGTGTTTCACAGTGCTGTTGGATGTACCCTAACGACTTCTCCAATGCTTCTTGCTGCACCGTATCGTCGTCCGGTTTCTGGTGCGATTTGGCAATCAGCGCCACCAGCTCAACGAGCTGTGCCTCCATCGCCTCGTTCATGGTGCAAATCAACAGCAGAAGAACCTTTTGGAGGGTTTCGTTGTTTGGACCTTTGTCCATTCTACAAAAGGCAAAATATTGGTAAAAATATTTTGGCGATGCGCCATGAATACAGGGCTGCAAACCAATGAGGAACAGGACGCGTTTTGGGGGGTATTTGGCGCGTAAGAGCGTGTCATCTAGTGCTATATGAGGGTGCACTAATCTATACTTGAGCTGAAATTGACCAAATCTTAGGGATTTCGATATTCGGGCTCATTATCTGAAACATCGCCGCCTCCACAGTGCACAGTGAAACTCCCAGATTTTTATCTCGAACCACGAAAATTTCAGTCTCAAACTCTCACCCAAACATGGAGAATCTCACTACAAACGTACAATCTTCCCAAAAATGAGGTTCGTTGCCGTCAATTATCCCAAGGTATTCATATACTAACTCCTCTACAGTGGAAGATTTGTCCGTGCCTCGAAATACCGTCACGTTTTCGGCCAACAGGCCAAAAGAGAGCTTTGCTATGATAACATCAAGATCAGTACCAATGCCTGGGACTCTAACTTAATCAAAGCCAACGGGAAGTACGTTTCCGTCAATTGGAACGCGTCCGGAGGAGGTGCGTTTGCTGTGATTCCAGTTGAGGAAGTCGGTAAGGCACCAGATCAGGTCTCTTTGTTCAGAGGTCACACTGCCACGGTGTTAGACACCGATTTTAACCCTTTTAATGACAACATTATCATTTCCGGTTCAGATGATGCTAAGATCGGTATCTGGAAAGTTCCTGAAGACTACTCATTCCACAAATACGTAGATGATGAAGGCGAAGTGAAGGATATTGCTCCTGTTGCGTTGTACTCTGGACACAAGAGAAAGGTTGGCCATGTCCAATTCCACCCAACTGCTGAGAACGTCGCTGCATCATCATCTTTGGATTACACTGTCAAGTTATGGGATATTGAAACCGGTACTGATAAAATCACATTAGAACACAAAGATCTAGTAACCTCATTTGCTTTCAACTACAATGGTAACTTGCTAGCCACCACTTCCCGTGATCGTAAATTACGTGTTTGGGATATAAGATCCAATGAGGTCATCAGTGAAGGTCCTGGCCACACTGGTGCTAAGAACTCAAGAGTTGTCTGGTTAGGTAACTCCGATAGAATTGGTACCACTGGTTTCTCCAAATTATCAGATCGTCAATTAGGTGTTTGGGATGCTGTAAACATTGGTAATGGCCCAATTGGCGGTTTCTACACTTTGGATTCTTCAGCTGGTATTTTGATTCCATTCTATGATGACTCCACTAAGATGTTCTACGTTGGTGGTAAAGGTGATGGTAACATTCGTTACTATGAATTTCAAGATGATGAACTATTTCCTTTGAGTGAATTCCAGTCAAATGACCCACAACGAGGTCTTGCGGTTGCACCAAAAAGAACTGTCAACGTCACTGAAAATGAAGTTTTGAAATTGTACAAAACTTCAAAGGATTCCATCATTGAACCAATTTCATTCACTGTTCCAAGAAGATCTGAAGTGTTTCAAAGTGATATCTACCCGGATGCTCCTTCTGAAAAAGCAGCATTATCTTCAGAAGAATGGTTCGGTGGTAAGAATGTTGATGGTCCTATCTTATTTTCCGTTGAATCTCTGTACAATGGTTCAGAACCAGAATTCAAGCCATCAAGTGCACCAGAAACTAAGCCTGCACCAAAGGCTGAAGAACCAAAGAAAGAAGAACCAAAAGAAGTCTCAAGGCCGGCTGCTGTTACTTCCGAAGCTCCTTCATTAACTGGTCGTTCCACACCAAAGACTAATGTTGATGACGTTTTACAGAAGGATCAGAAGGTCAGCTCCTTGTTGCAAAAAGCTGCTGACTTAGATGGTGGTAAAAAGACAGAACAGGAATCTAATTGGGACGATGAAGATGATAAGTTTGAAGAACGTGAAATTACACCGGTTAGAGTGGAAAAGAAGGAAGAATCAAAACCTGAACCAAAACCAAAACCTGAACCAAAGACCGAAGAAAAGGTTGAAGCTAAGAAAGTTGAAGCCAAAGAAGAACCAAAACCAGAGCCAAAGGTTGAAACCAAAGTCGAGCAAAAAGCTGAATCCGAACCTGAAGCAAAAGAGGTCAAAGAAGAACCAAAATCCACTGAAACGGCTCCAGCTTCAACTGCCACCAAACCATTAACCTTGAAAGGTTCAATCGATAAGTTATCATCAGTTGTCGAATACTTTGAAGGTGTTGTTGAAAAACTGCATGCGGCTAACTTAGAGAAAGATGAAAGATTGAGAGCTTTAGAGTCAAAAGTTCAAGAGTTGATCGATAGGAAATAAGAGATCGACTGCTAGAGTAATTTATTTGAATTTCTGATATTTTTTAAGAACGATCTATATATATATATATATGTATTATAAATGGAGTGTAGCGGGAATGTGATAGCTATGGGATAATAAGACTATGATAGAAGAGTACCGACAGAGCAAAAAAATCTTCCCCGCCAGGAGTCGAACCTGGAATCTTCTGGTTTCAGAAGTAACTACTGTATAAATCGTAGCCAGACGCCGTGACCATTGGGCCACGAGGAACAGATCTTACGAGGAACGGCTTCGCATGAGTGATAGTAAAATCTTGAGACTTGGTACGGCCACGAATGGAGATGAGCCGGGTAACAACGGATAGAACATACTGGAAACGTTTCAAGAAAGATCAAAAAGGCGTTGTGGTACATCGGCTGTGATTAATTCTAAAATTTGCCTCCAATTGATTCAAATTAACACAAAAGGAACAATGTCCAACCAACAAGTCGCCCTACAGATTATCAATTTCTTGAAAACAGCTGTTGCTGACAACGAAGTGGGTGAAGATTACGTCGATTCCATCGATGTCGCTATTGATTGTTTAGTTGAAGCTTTCAATGTTGATAAAGATGACGATAAGAAAACGATCACATCTGCTTTCAAAGGTCAGAATTTGAAACAAATACTAGCTGCCTTCCAATCACAATCTGCTTCTTCTGCTGGTGTTGAAGTCCCTGTCCATGTTGATGAAGAGGAAAGCTCCAAACCACAAATCACCGAAGATGCTGCAAAAAGGGCCGATGAGCTCAAACTGTTAGGTAACAAAGCCATGGCCACCAAAGATTTCGAAGAAGCTGTTAACAAATACACCGAGGCTCTTGAACTGTCACCAAACAACGTTGTTTACTTATCAAACAGAGCTGCTGCTTACTCCTCATTGAGAAAACACGAAGAAGCTGTCCACGATGCCGAAGCCGCTATTAAAGCTGATCCATCCTATGCTAAGGCATACTCAAGATTAGGACTCGCTAGTTATGCATTGAACAAACCAGAAGATGCCTTAGACGCTTACAAAAAGGGTCTTGAAGTCGAAGGTGACAATGCGTCTCCAGCCATGAAGAAAGGTTACGAAACTGCCAAAGCCAGAGTCGAAGAACAATTAGGATTAAACGCTACCCCACCAGCTACTCGTGAAGCGACAGCTTCTGCTGGTAGTGGATCTGGTGGTTTACCAGACTTCTCAAACTTGGCTTCTATGTTAGGTGGTGGTGCCGGTGCCGGTGGTGCTGGTGGTGCTCCAAGTTTCTCTGACATGTTAAACAACCCACAATTAATGCAATACGCTCAACAAATGATGAAAAATCCAGATGCTTTGAACAACCTCATGAGTAATCCAGCTGTCAAGCAGATGGCTGAACAATTTGGTTTGGGCGGCGGTGCTCCTGGTGCAGATGCTGCTTCTGGAGCTGATGCTTCAAGAAATTCAAACGCTGGTGGTCCAGATTTAAGCAGTTTGTTGAACAATCCAGCTTTAGCTAACTTGGCTAAAGATTTCTTAGGTGGTAACAAGAAACCCTGAGTGCGCGGACCAAAACACCGTTAAGACGAAGAAACCCTAGATCTTGTTGTTTAATTTATGTTATTCTATGATTCATCGTTCACTTATTTTTACAATCCTGTTACACTTGGGCCTATTTCGAATCTATCAATGTAGCCTCTACACTTCTGTTTCTAAAATAAGAGTCATCTCATCATAAATATAGTGCTTAATTGCACCATGCACATCAATCTCTCATTTCCTCACTGATCTCAAGTCGTCCAAGCTTCTCTTCAAAACCAAATTCTTAAATTTCAAATCTTTGATTTCATTTTTCACATATCTAGTGAGACTGATCTTTAAGAACTCATTCTTGAAAATCATGAAGTTGTTTAATTCCATGGCAATCAATTCATGATTGTATTTGATATCTTTGTTCAATTCAATCAGTGAACTTTTCACAGTTTTTAAACCCTCGAGTAACTTAAGCTCGAATTTCTGTCTCTTGGATTCAACAAAATTCACAAGAAACGAAGGTTGGCCAATTGAAGTCTTTGAGGCCCTCTTAGCCTGTTTCCCATTTGTTCCATTCTCCATCGACTGCCTAAATGAATTGTTACTGTTTGTGAAATCATTGAATGATTCTTCATTGACCTCAATGACCCCGTTGACATGAGAATGATCTTGATCATGATTCTGGTGTTTGTTCTTCTTCATTTCAACAGCTTTGAATTTCTTGTAGTTATTGTTCAATTCGATCAGGTCTTGGTAGAGCTTCCACCACTTGAAGATTTTGTAGTTAATTAGTCCATTGATTTTTGTAACGAATTCATTGGTTGATATTGATAATTGTAGGAGCTCATTGCACACATCACCATTAAATTTGAATTCCTTATTGACTTCAGCGAATACCTTCTGTAGAAACTCCAACTCTTTGAAATTCGAACCAGCGATTCCAGTGGTCTCATTAACAAACAGGACATAAGCATCATGGAGTTCCTTCTGCTTGACTGAATTGAAATTAGCAACTTTGAACAACCTATCAAAACAATGGTTGAACTTGGACACTTCCTTGGATGAAAACTTCAGAAAGAAGTTGATCTCACTGATCTCTTCAGGTTGTAAAAAGAAGTGATTGTTATTCAAGGCATCACCATTTATTTCGCCGCTCTGTTTGATCTTTAAAATAGCTTCTTTGTTCTCTAGTGCTTTCAATTTCAATGATTGTGTCAGTTCAGTGGAACGAAACTCCTTGTTCTTCAAAAATGTGAACAACAACCCATCTTCATCTCCCAAATCGTCATATAGTAACAAGACTTGTAAAAACACATTGATCTCATCAAGTAAGTTATTCAATCTCAATTTGCTGAATCCTGGGACATTCAACACCAAGTTGGAGAAGTCATTCAAAATGTAATCAATAGGGAGAAAACTGGTTGACAAATTGATCTCTAATTTCAGTAACTCCAAAAACTGTTTGAATTCAATGAAAGTATGGTTCACTTCATAATGTTGATTTCTGATATGGCCACGAATGATCAGGTTCCAGTTATTGTGTTCCAACTTAACACGAATGATAGCTATTGATTTGTCTTTGACTGGGGTAATCCTCTTCTTCAGATAGTATGATTCGATTATTTCTGATACCTTAGCATTCCTAGAATGATCCAAACAAGTAAAGAAATTCTTATCACTTTTAGAAATGTCAATGAACTCAGAGTCTTCTAATATCTTAGTAATATTCTCCAATCTATTATATTTCACAAATACCATCAATGGTGTATAACTCTTCACATTAGGTTCATTTACATTCAGCTTCTCAAACTTCAACAAATGCTCAATGTTGGAATTGAGGATATGCAGCAATGTGTTCCCTCTATAATCTATATGATCAGCATAATCAAAATCAGACCCATTAGCAACATACCAACCTTCAACAACATCAAATACGGTCTTGATCAAATTGGAGTAGTTTGGGGTATCGTAACTGCGACAGATAGCAAACAGTGGAGTCTGACCATTGATGTCCTTGATCCTCCAATCAATGAACTTGCCTAATCTGGGAATGAGGTCTTTATAATGAAACAGATGATGACCGATTGTTCTGTGGTGAATGTTGTCTTTCAAGTTCAGAAATGTTTTGAGTTCATGCAATGTGCAGGATGATAATAAAATCTCTGTCAAATCATCAATAATTTCAAAATTCTCAGAATTCAATGCAATGTTTAGTAAATTTGAGTCAGTTATTGTCATGTCTGATAATAAATCTTCCAATGGGAAAAACTTCTCATAATCAACTAACAATTTCCATGTATCATAATCATTGGACTGTATGGCTAACATTAATAATGATTCACCATTTTGAGTTCTTGCCCTGATTGAAGATTCTGTGCTCAGGTTATGAATTTCACCATCAAGGAACTTCTTTAGTGGCAATAGCTCCTTCTGGTCAATGAAACCAAACACCTTTCTATTCATGATGGAATAGTTCTTGAGTGTTTCTAGATTCTCCTTGTTCTTGAGAAAATAAATAACAGCCTCAAATGTGGATAATGAATACCCAACTATCCCTAGCTCCATATTATCAAATGAGAAATTTGAAACATAGAACAAATGTGCTTCAAGGAACGGAACATTAGATCGTATAATCACCAGCAATAATAGACCAACTAACGTATCTGCATCAATGACAACATTGTTCATGTTCGACAAGATCTGGAATGTCTGTGTAATGATCTTGACTTTTGATTGATAATTACTTGTCAGTGCCAATTTCTTGAATTCCGTAACTGCCTTAGCTATCGACTTCTCCAATGATGAAATCCTAGTGAGGTCATTTTTCAATTTCTCAGAAAGTGAGATCTGATTAATACTCAAATGTTCCAGATCTTTATACTCATCTTCCAGGAAATCAGGGATCAAGTCACATAGACCGTTCCATATTTTATCATAGAGGTTCATTTCGACATAGTGATAAACACACGAATTCAGATTGATGTCGTTGTCAGCGGCACGATAGATCACTTCGACTAAATCATCAGGTAATGCTTGGAAAATATGTGATGATAAGTTGATAGATTGTTGAAAAACGTCGATCAATGATTTCGTATCCTGAACATCCCTGACGTTGAAGTTCTTGAATAGGTCTTGGTATTGGTGTCCGATCTTGGAAGATATAAGTGGATAATTCCTTATGATTTGTTCGAATTTGATTTCTTCTTGGATGATGTCTTCGGTTTTGTCTAACGATGATCTTTGTTTGTCTTCAGTGATTGATGGCAGTTCTTTGTTACTGCCAGTACTGTTTTCACTGTCCTCGGATTTGATTATAGAATCATAGATCTTGGAGTCAATGGGTATACCGACAATGGGGCTTTCGATATAACAAATCATGAATCGTTTCCCTCTCGGTAGGTAATCATTAAAACTTTGAAATGTTCCATATTTCAGCACTTTAACAACAAGTGATCTTCTGAAACCTTTACCTGTAAAGAGTGTGTCTTTCTTAATCAATATCTCTCTATTGTTCAAAGTGGTGTATAACTTTGCATTATGCTGTTCAGTAGTCGTTATTATATGATCATTCAAGAATTCTTCGGAATAACACAAGTCCTTATATGCAACACCAGAATCAGCATCCTTATAGTTCAATAACTTATGCAATAAAGGAACCAATATCACTGTCGTTACTTTCTCACCGACATTATCTTTCCCATCATGATGATCTTTAGCCAGTTTCGCGTATATTCCAGAAAGTGGCGACTTGGCAGGTTCCGGGTTGTTGAAAAGGGCATTAAGAAGTGGGTCCAGCAGTAAGGGAAGGTATGACGGCATATCCCACGTTCTGATGCCAAATTCAGGGACGACTGATGAGTTGTGGGGTGGCTCTGTGTTAGAACGTAGTTGCATTTTCTATTTATGATAGGGACGCGGGTCGGAATTGGTCTGGCTCGGAATATCAAAATTTTATACGATCAGGCTCATCGGACAAGGAAAAAGTGTCTTAATGAGGACAAGAGACTGACGGAACAGAGCATCCATGGCTAAAGGAAAGAACAAAGTGTCAGAAAGAGAAAGACCAGTGAAGACGTCAGCTGCACATCGTCGTACGGAGGTCAAACAGCGAGGTCCTAAAACCCAGGCCTTCCATACCAAACTGGCGATGTGGGACTTTGATCACTGTGATCCTAAACGATGCAGTGGGAAGAAACTGGAGAGGCTAGGTCTTATCAAGTCCCTACGAGTCGGTCAGAAATTCCAGGGTGTGGTTGTGAGTCCGAATGGTAAAGGTGTTGTGTGTCCTAATGATCGTGAGATTGTCGAGACACTGGGTGCTGCCGTCGTCGAGTGTTCGTGGGCCAGACTGGACGAGGTCCCATTCGGCAAGATCGGTGGTAAGAACGAGAGACTGTTGCCGTATTTGGTTGCTGCTAACCAGGTTAATTATGGGAGACCATGGAAATTGAATTGTGTGGAGGCCTTGGCTGCTTGTTTTGCGATTGTGGGTCACACTGATTGGGCATTTGATTTGCTAGATAACTTCTCATGGGGTCCTGCATTCCTAGATGTTAATAGGGAGTTATTAGAGATATATCAACAGTGTACTGATTCTGAGAGTGTCAAACAAGCAGAGACCGAATGGTTGGATAAGTTGCAGGAGGAAGTGAAACAAAGAAAAGAACACAATGATGATGATTTGTGGTTGCAGGGTAACACCAATCGTCGTGCCGATATTGGGGACAGTGAAGATGAGGCCGAAGAAGAGGAAGAGGATAAGGAAGGAGAGGAAGAAGAAGAAATTGAGTATGATGCACTAGGTCACATAATTAGTAAGAAGCAGGTGAAGTATGATTCTCTGGGAAACATAATAGAGAGTGAGGCTGAAGAAGAGGGGGAAAGCGAGGAAGAAGACGAGCCTGAACTGGACGCATTGGGTAATCTCAAGATCACCAACTAGTACATAGAAATCATATATCATAGAGCATACCAAGGCTGTAGACGTTACGTTACTCTATAATAGGGCCTGATTATGACCTTCTATTATCACTCAATACACTGCTGAGCACATCAGCATACTCCTTCAACAACTCATCGACAGAGTCAAACACCTTTATCTTCACAGGCACAAGGAAATCACATTTCCCAAATCACCAACAATTGCAATGAGAATTAGACCAAGTATTAAGTATTTATTCCCGATATCAGGGACTGCTTTCACCATCAACGATGAGAAATTGACAGATAGCATCAACAAGATTGTACTGGCTGCCCTGTTATTGGAAGATATCAAGAACAAGATGATCTTGTGGAGAGATATATCACACTGCCGCTCAATTGTGTAAATGAAGTTTATGTTCATACGGGCTCACTGTGCTGGCTAATGACGGCTGCAGGAATTCAGTCAGTGCTAATCCAAGTCTGGGGCCTAGAGGACCGTATAAAAGAGTGACTATCTGGGGAAAAGACATTCTGGAAAGAAGGGTTGTGATATTTGAGAGCCGGAGAGACCAGATTTATTTCATTATGCCGACGAGTATAACGTGGACGGTGCATAGTTCGAGGAGTATGAGATTGAAGAGGAGATCAATGATCTGGACTATTTGTATGAGAGCAGAGCAAGGTTCGTGGAACGCGAAACTGATTACAGTGAGTGACATAGACGACCATGAAGTGCATTTTGGACAGTGGATCAGCTGAGAAACAAGAAAAAAATGTGTCAAAAAACTAATAAACCGAATCCAACACCTCATCAAGCAATAACACCTAACGGCCCATTCACAATGTCCCAATTCGCAAGGCAGGAACCCCAGGACACCTCCACGGCCCTCTTCACAAATTCCACCAGATTCATCGATACAGCTGCCATCAACACTTCGGATAAGCCACGCAACTTCGGTGGTCCCTTGCCCAAATTCAAATGGCTCGTCGCCACATTGTTAGACGAACTGAACAAGATCACAACAGACAATCAATGGTACACAAACCAATCTAAACGTGACAGAAAACTGAAAGTTGTTGATTCGTTCGTCACTGCATGGCGTACGACGGTGGGGAATGATATCTATCCTGCCATGACGTTGATCCTGCCCGTCAGGGACAGAGAAAGAACCTATAATATAAAGGACTTGAAACTAGGTAAATACTTACTGGAGATACTGAGGATTCCTAAGAAGTCACCAGATTATGAACATGTGATGAATTGGAAACAGTTTACAAAATTACCTGGTCAGTTCAGAAAGACATCTGCTTCGGGTGTGAATAGTTCACAGCAGAAGATGTCTACTGTTTGTGTAGAGTTGTTGAAGAAGAGAAAACAGGATAGTGACGGTGGTGTTTATGCTATTGATGAAGTCAATGAGATTCTTGATCAACTGGCTGATAATGAGTCGAAGAAGGAGGAACAAGTGAAGATATTGACTAAAGTTATTGATAACATGAGCTTCATTGAATTACAATACTTCTTCGACATCTTATTAAAGAATCGTGTTGATAAAGGTATGGAAAATACCATTCTTTACTATTGGCATCCGGATGCTGTTAATTACCTTAGTGCTGTGACATCATTGAGAACAGTCTGTTATAAACTATGGGATCCTTCCTCAAGATTGAAGAAGAATGAACTTTCTATCAACTTAGGCAAACCATTCAAACCTCAATTATCCAAAAAACCTAATCAAAACTACACCAAAATAGTCCAATCTCTATCAAATGACTTTTTCGTTGAGGAGAAAATGGATGGTGAAAGAATCCAAGTCCATTACATGGAAAAAGGAAAATATATCAGTTACTACTCCAGAAAAGCCATGGACTACACATTCATATATGGTGATAATACACAATGGGGTTGTATCTCGCCACACTTGAAGTTTGTTGCAGCAGTTAAGAATTGTGTCCTGGATGGTGAAATGGTTACATACGATCCACAACGTGATTCATTTGTACCATTTGGTGTCTTGAAAGGTAGTGCTGTTTTAGAATTGAAAAGAATGAACACAGAGAGGATCATTCCTAATGATAATGTCAATCCAAGACCGTTTCTGATGGTGTTTGATTTAGTTTATTTGAATGATACCCCAATGGCTCAGTATCCGTTGTATAAGAGGAAGGAAATTTTGAAGAGTATCATTAAGGAAGAGAAGGGGTATGTGGAGGTGATTGATGCAGTTAGGGCATCTAATGAGGATGCTATTAAGAAGTCATTGACACATGCCGTGGAGAGGGGTTCTGAAGGGATTATTTTGAAAAAGTATGATTCTATCTATTTGATTGATCGAAGAGCTGAAATATGGACAAAGATCAAGCCTGAGTACTTGGAGGAGTTTGGTGAAAATGTGGATTTGGTCGTTATTGGAAGAGAAAGATCAAAGAAGGATAAGTATTTATGTGGGTTGAAGGTCACGGAGGGTGATACTGAAGATACCAAAGTTCCTAAGTTTTACAGTTTCTGTCGTGTTGCTAATGGGTTTGATGAGGATGATTATAGAAAAATCGAAGACTTGACGAGGGGGAAATGGAAGGATGTCAAAGATGGTTTACCACCATCAGATTTGATCCAGTTTGGTAAGAGGTTGCCTACTGAGTGGATAGATCCTAGCGAGTCCTTTGTGATTGAAGTCAAGGCTAGATCGATTGATAGATCAGTCTCTAAGAATTATAAAACATCAACTACGTTATATAATGCTTACTGTCGTCAGATCAGAACAGATAAGTCATGGGAGGATTCAACCACTGTTGAAGAATACAGACAGATCAAAGACACAAGAAAGTCTACCACAAATAAAGACCATAAGATGCTTAATAGAAAGAAGAAACAATTGATCAATCAACTGAAGAAGAACTCAATGGATGAGGAAAACTGGAATGAGTTGATAAGTTCCATCAAATCAAACATCTTTGAAGGTCTGACATTTGTGGTCCTTTCTGATTCATTCCATGGGAGTAAAAGACATACTATTTCGGAACTTTCCACTATTCTCAAACAAAATGGGGCCAGTATCACCAAGAATCAAGACCTTATTGAAGACAAATCCAAACTGCGTGTTATTTCAGACAAGAGGACAATAGATGCTAAAGAGCTATACCGTAATGGTTATGACATCCTGAAGTCGAGTTATGTCTCTGATTGCCTGAAGAATCAGAGGTTGATCAAAATCGAGCCTCGTCATTGTTTTGATGTGAGTTATGAGATATTGATGAAGGCAGCTGAGAGAGTTGACAAATTTGATATCAGTTATTTCAATAAGTTAACCACTGATGATTTAGATCGTGTTCTTACCAAGATTGAGGAATCAGTTAATGGTGGTGGGAAAACCAAAGTTGAGAGTTACGATGTGGAAGAGGGTGATGTGTTCAAGATGGAAGAGTTGAGTGATGTCCTATTGGAGATTTCGTTGTTTGGTGGGTTGAAGGTTTTGTTTGTTACGAAGGAGGATGATTATCAAGATAATGTTGATTCCATGATAATGAAATATCAGATTGAGATGCTTGACGGTGTGATTGTTGATCATTTGGAGAACGCTAACATTATAGTTGTTTTGGATCATGAAGAGGCGGATGTAATTCACAAGGTGGTTGATATCAGAAAAGAATTAGCCAAGGATTTGAAGTTCAGTGATGATGATCATGTTGTGAAGACAAAGAGACTTGTTACCAGTGAATGGGTCAAAGAATCAATCAAATCAAGAATCAGAGTTGACCAACAAGACTATCCAGTAATCACTCCAAGATCATGATCTACAATAATAATGAATAAACAATAATAATTAAGCATATATTTTATATAGCTAGTACTATAATAATAACAAATAATTTCCCAAAAACAAAACCTTTTTTTTATATCTTTTTCAATTGAATGCAAACATCCAACTTGAAATGACCAAAAATAACCCAATAAACTTCTTTTTTTTCATGATTTTCTCCTTTGATGATTGAAGTAAATTATAAAAATTGATAAAAAAATCCCAAACGAGCCTAACCGTCTCAAGTTTGTAATAAAATCTCAATAATAAAAAGAAAAACCAGAATAATTAATAAATAAACAAAATGTGAACCCTTCTATGAGCCGTCTAATGTAATGATCGACGGTTTTTATTCAACAATAGTATGATCTCAGTGTCAAATAGAAGTAATCATCATGAATATCAACTGCAGAATGCATTCCCATATCATTGAATCTCATGAATGACAAAACATGCCCAGTCGCAGGTCCAATCACTAGCGCCACATGACAATATATCAAATCCATAATCAACAAATCCGTGAAACAACAAAAATCAGTTCTCCATAGCATGAATCAAAACAAATAAAATAAAACAGAAAATCAAAACTAGAATAATAATTTTGTAAACCAATTAGATAAAACCATAAACAATAACAACAGAGGGGTATCACTTTCATAGGAATGGAAAGAAATTATTATAATAATAACAATTAACTTATCCAAAATAACCAAGAAAAGAATAAGAATTTAACAATAAAATGAATGTCCATTATCTTTACTCAAGTAACACAAAATCATTTAAATCAAAAGAATTTAAGGGCGCATCGGGCAATGTTGCAACAAACGAATCCATACATGATCAGACCATTCAAAAGAATAAACAAGTTCTTCCGTTAATGGAATTCATATCACGTCCAATCTAAACAAATCAACTGATTTCCTTACGACAGGACATAATATAATTCAAAAAACATCGAATGTTTACCTTTCTCATAGTGATCTTGACTTCCTCGTTTGAAACTGTAATCTCTTCTGGATTACGCAACTCACTAAATTCAAATTGTTCATCATTTGCATTTACTTGGAAATCAAATAAACCAACTTCATCATCAAATGAAGGTAAACCGACATTTTCTTCTTCTTTCTTAATGAATGGTTCATTTAAGTCTAATAGGGGTAATTGTTGTGGGAAATCATCATTTTCTTGTTTGATGATGACATCATCAGAGTCGTTTGATTCACCCGTGATTATATCTAACGAAAACTTATTTAATGGATGAGAATTATCTAAATCCATGAAATCTGAATTATTTGAAGATAAATCAAATTGGGAATCAACAGAAACTGAAGAATTTCTTGAATCTAACTGTGGAGCTTGATCATAATCTTCTTCGCCACTTGATTTCGGTGAACCAGAACTGAAAGACTCTGGAGTCTTTGGTAAGTTTGATGGTTCTGGAGAAGGACTCTTTTCATAATCCAACTCTAGGTTGTGTTCAATTTTGATTTGTTTCAAGTCTGGTAAAGAATGGACTCTTTGAACCAAAGCATCAACATCAGCATTATCACATGGATAATAATCCCTCAATAGAGTAGAGTTCAACTTATTAACTAAATGTAGTTGCTTTTCCAAGTCTAAAACATATGATTCTAAGAACTCGACATGTTTTCTCTTTTTTTCTCTAGAAGCGTGGGCAGCCTTTCTGTTTCTGAGGATTCTTTCGACGCGACGTTGCTCCTTTTCTTCTTTGGTTTTGGCTCTCTTGCGAGGAGGAAGTGCTGTCTTGAAGTTGGATGGAATCTCTGTGATGTCTGACATGGTACTGGAACTAACCGCTGTGTGGAATAGTCGTTGTTTGTTGCTTGTTGTTGGAAAAGGAGATCGTTTGGGCGTGATCAAAAAGTGGCGATTCACTTTTATATAGCCGCCAAATGCACGTTGACCAAAAATTTCACCCCAAAAGTAACCCCCCTGTACGGATAGGCCGCGGTGTGTGGGTGTGAGTACTGCGTACTAATTATAGTTTTGTTTACCAAATGGCAGAATCCAGATTGTCGTATTTCAGAAATTCGCGATTGTGTTAACTACGCTGGAACATGGCAGAAGGTTCTGCGCGTTGCTTTTGTGAGCAAATAATAAATAAAATAGTTCCTTCTGGGAGTTTCTGAGGCCACATCGCCCTTCTTAGGTGGCCCGCCTATATTTAGTGGCTGTGCCGGGAGGACTAGCTCCCGTTCTAGGCCCGAATCTGAACCGAACCTGTCTTTTTGAAGCTTAAAGTTTGAACCTAATTGTTTAGGTTCGCAGCAAACGGTTACTGAGATAAAAGGCCACAACAACAATCAAAGCCTGCATTTCGCCAGGAAAGGACAATCTGATTAGTTGCTTGTTCGCGAGGGTTGTGATCACACTGCGCTCGGTAATGATAAAATGAAGCCACATCAGCTGGGAAAAAAGTAGTTGATTCCACACTGAACTTTGTTTGCTTATATAGAATCAACCTAAAAGCACTTCGTTGCTGCTAAAACATGTTCACTGTACTTGGAGCACAGAAAGAGGTTCAAAGGTTACCTAAATTAGACCAGGATCCAATAAAACAATGAAAAGTGTCAATTAATTGATTGAATGAATTATGATCCTGGAAAAGGTCTTAATCATGTATACAGGAATGTAGTTGCGATCCAACCCCTATCATGGACATTAGGAAATCTTCATCTCTTAATGCCTTTATGAAGAGGAATTACACGGGATCTACACTCTTCATGTACACCTAACAATAGAAGGTGTGTCCTTACCAATATGTTTCTAAATATGTCACGGGAATCCAAATCTCGCTTATGTAATCCTTATTATGCTTTTTCCTAATCGGGATAGGTCCCCTAGTTGAACCAAAATAGTGTAACATTAAAAAAATTCACAAAGTTTATTGGTATATCAAGAGACAGGAACTTACTTACCTCAGCATCATGTCAGATGTTAGTTCTTCTGTGGGAAATCAATCGATATCAACAGACTCCGATGAGTCTTTCCTGGTGAAGCAGATAAACAAGTCACAATTGTTCAATAGTTCCAGTTCATCATCAAATTCCACAAAGAAAAGAAGGTCGTTCTTCAGAGAAAGTTATATTGATGAAACTGGTGTTGATAGATCCTTTAATGTTTACCAGGACGTCATCTTAGAACATGATGAAAGCACAGATATCAGTAATATATCCAGACTGTCAAGTCTTGATGCTGAGAAATTGAGAAATAACTACAACCGTCGAGGAAGTATACTGACTGAACTGAACTTGAATAAATCACCGCCATCGCCACCACTTGAGGCACCCCAGCAGAAAATCCAATTGGCAAGAGCTCCATCGATCACAAGAAAAGTGCCACCTTCAGAACTAATAATAGAAGAGGCACAAGCCATTTCCATACAAGAAGGAAAGAAACTTCCGTTGAGTCTTCTGTCACCCAAGGTTTCACTCATAGAGAATAACAATACACCTGAAACATCACCAGCTACCAACACACCAGCGATCCCAGTTCCACAATTTACAGCAATCACAGATATAATATCATCATACCATGACGAGGACACAGGAGGAGTAGAAATACCGAATCCATACCTGTCAAATTCCAACCCTATTCAGAAACCATTCAAACTGGTGTCGAAATCACTTGAAAAAGATAGATCAACTTCAAATTCCTCATCAAAGACATCCCGAACAGCAGCATCAGATTTTAGTGGAAGAACATCACTATTGAATTTTGAACTCACAAGAAAAAAACAAACAGGGACTCCTCATTTGCTATTACAACCATCACACACCAATTCACATCATCTTACACGAAAAATATCACCACCGAATCATAATTCACAATCAATTAAATCACTGCGTTCCGAATTAAAATCATCTCAGTTGCCCCAAGAGCCAAGAACGATAAAGTCTGGTATTCCTTATAAGAAAGGACCTGACATTCTTAAGACACTTCAGGTAGATATATCCAAGAAACCACGACCATTCCAATACAACTCACCAACATCAAGTACAGAAGACCTGACAGAGGAGAAAAATGATCTGTATAACACGGACAGCAATACCTCGGACAAGGACCTGCATGATAATGATGAACTGTTAGAGAAGATCCACTATTATAGAAGACAACCAATGACCAATCCACAAAGGAATTCAACAGGAATCATATGGACGATATACCTGATTTCTTTTATTGTCCCACCATTATTCTTCTTTTTGGGTCTTGGGCTGCTTGATCGTTATATGATTCAGCATAAGATCAGCCCTGGGATGAAAAAGTTGAGTTTAATCACTGGGATAATTGTGTTGATAGTCAGTCTTGCTATGATTGGAGTTGGCTTTGGGTATGGAATTCACCATGCTTCGGTGCGATGATGAGAGAGAAGGACTATTTCGAGCTATGAATTAGAGCATGGCAATATTTCTGATACCTGAACACTGTGTATTTATTTTCCTGTAGCTCTCTGGCCGGGTCTAGATTCTTTTTAGTGTGCTCGTACTGAAAGCCTCCGGACCGATGCTGTGCAGGAAATGGGGACAAAGAGATAAAATAACGGTCTACGCACAATACCTTAAGTAGCATCTGATTGTTCGTGCAAACACGCACACTGTATTCTGCAAGGAATCCCGTCTAAAGACAGCTCAAATACACGCACTGTCGGCCTAAAACACACGCACTGTCCCACCTGTCAGTCTAGCATCTCAAAGGAGTTTTTCCTGGGGTTTGCTGATACCGATTTGATTCCTGAAATTAGGAGAAAGATTATCACTTTATCTCGCTGCCACAAAACCACAAGCTCTGCCAAACCCACCACCAAAAGGGATACGCCACGCCATGGGGAACGTTCCTGCCAAAGAAGACCGCCGCGGGTGCGCAGTGTCAACGTCCACTACCAGCTCCAGAAGACGCGGAAGCTCCTTCGCCAACGCAGTCCAGCAAGCGTCACATTCAATAGGAGGAGCAAGTAGCTCACCTTTCAGTCTGAAAAACAGCGTCTCATCCACAACGAACTCAGCCACATCGCAAAGGCGGATTAAAGAGAAGGAGAGGTTTAAGATGCTGCACTCGCAGGGCCTTGTGGTCAAGTTTGACGAGAATGTGGATGGAGGATACATGGCTCCATATGGAATTTACAATCTGAATTTGGATTACAAGATCAGTGTTGTCAAAGAAGCAATCATCCAACGGAAGCTCGCACCTTTCTACACGCCACTACAAGATCATAGTTCAAGTTGGTCAGATGAAGAATTGTTGAAGGTTGTTGATTCGTTGAAATTACATGCCTTACCGCATGAGGCGGAAGATGGTGAAGATGAAGATTTAGCATACGATATTGATTCCGTGGATGTTTCAGCACTTGGAAAGAAGGACTTGAGAAAACATCAAAGTAAGATGTTTAATAAAGCGTTGAAGTTGAAGAAATTAGAAATGCAGGCTGCTGAAGATGAAAGATATTTGAAACAAAGAGACACATCCAGGCAAACAGCATCAAGAGGTCTGAAATTGAAGTTATACAAGA
Source organism: Komagataea qinlingensis (assembly GCA_030563005.1). Lineage (NCBI taxonomy): Eukaryota > Fungi > Ascomycota > Saccharomycetes > Phaffomycetales > Wickerhamomycetaceae > Komagataea > Komagataea qinlingensis. The sequence continues at coordinate 50,918 of JAKUAP010000059.1, forward strand.
ATGTTATCGAATGTCCCATCTGCTTTCTTTATTATCCTAAATGGATCAACTACACTAGATGTTGCAATCAAGCCATATGTTCAGAATGTTTTGTCCAAATCAAAAGATTAGACCCCCATTACCCACATGACACAGAAGAAGAAGTCAAACAAGGAATCAAGAATGATCCGAACCTACTCATATCAGAACTTGCATCTTGTCCGTATTGTGCCATTCCTAATTTTGGAGTCACCTATCAAGCACCACCTAGTTTCAGAACCGGGCTGAGTGGAATTGCGCCAAGCAGTTACAAACCACCATCAACGTCATCAATAGAGAATACAATCTTAGAAGATGAAGAATCTAATGATACGGCGAATTTCGATATTCAAAATGATTATTTCAGAAAGCAAAGTGTGGTTGCAAGACGGGGTTCATTACCTGCAAGTCATCCAACTGTGATAACTACCGATTTTATCAGACCTGATTGGGAATCCAAATTGATTAGTGCTAGAGCAAGATTGGCTAAGAGAGATGCTGCTGCCACTGCTATCCATGCAAGTAACATGATTATTCAACAAGATGAAGCTGACTTGGAACAAAAGATGATTGAAGAAGCAATGAGATTGAGTTTATTGGATCAAGAGACTAAGAAAAGAAGAGAGTCTAGTAGCAGAAGATGATCCGTGTTACTTACTTAGAATGACTTCGCGGAAGATATGAACTACAGTTGTTGGATGATTTATCGATTGCGTTTTTCTGAATTCCACACGTTTTGATACGAAGGGGATGATGTATTTGCTAGTGAACAATATGGGCATGAAAAGAAAGGCTCTGTTTTTGTTGGTTTCTATGAGGTTTTGACCTTGATTATTTATGGGTTTTTTAACGAGAAAGGTGTTTAGTTATATGTATATATACATATGTACGAATACAAATACACACACACTTGGTGATTCATAGCTAATTCGGCTCAGCATAATTTCGATTGTTAAAAACACTGAAATGGCCGATGCTCGGTTGATGAATATAAAAGAGATGGGATTGCCTGATTGTCGATGGTTCCTGATATAAGATGTCTCTAGAGAAAAAATAGCAAGCATCCTGGGTTGGCCCACAACACCATATTCTAAATTGATTAAAGGACTCTATAAGATAGTCCCACCAACTACAACCCCACGTTATCAAAACTCACAACAAAATGACCATCGACATCTCACAAGCCATCGACAAGATCAAACAAATCACAACCAAGAACTTCGAATATTGCATCGCTGACAAGGACAACTTCTTCCCACCTGATTTAAAAGAGTCAGAAATTGAGGATTTCGAAAGGGAGCTCAACGTCGGACTACCTTCCGAAGTCAAAGAATATTTGAGGGTGTTCAGTGGTGAGGGAAAGGTCCCTGCTGGTGAAGAAGTAGGAGAGATTGGCATCTTTTTAGGATTATCTGCATTACGTCTTGAGGAGATTATAAGAGAAATGAAAGTTTGGAAGGAAGTTTGGGTCGAGAATCCAGAGTTTGCGGATGATGCATATGAGTCTATTCCAGATGGTGCTGTTAATGCCAAATACGTGGATGCTGATAATTGGATTGGTTTAGCCACTGATGGTTGTGGGAATAGCATTGGGGTTGATTTGAAGCCTGGTCCAAAGGGTAAGTATGGTCAGGTTATTGTTTGGGGTAGAGACTATTATGATGAGAGAGTGGTTATTTTTGATAGTTGGAGTGAGTTCCTAGAAAGAGTTTTAAAAGACTTGGAGAATCCAGAGTTTTATACCGTTGATAAGGAGTATAACGTTTATGATTTACCTGAAGTTAACTATCTGGATTATTTGAATGATGAGAAATTGAAACAATTCAGAGGTGCTGAAGATGCGGGTGGAAGATGATGGGGATGAGGATGAGGATGAAGAAACATTAAATTGATCAAAGCAAATTGCAATTACTTAGTTGATAGTTAATCAATGACCTGCTAACCCTCAAGATATCAAAACAAAGCTCAATAAAATTGATTGAAAGCATGGGCTCTACGATTTGGGCGATACCAATTTTTTAGAGTACTTGCATAAGAAAAAGTCTCTAGAGAAAAAAAACATTGGTGTTTTGTACAATAAATGGAGTTTGTATTTGGGGGATTGTTCTTACATAGGGCTGCGCCATTAATATTGGATTGGTCTACGCTGAAATATCGAATAGAAATCATTTATTTTCGTAACTGGATGTCAGACTAAATTCTGAAGACAACCTTTTCACCAGACACTTTGTCTTGTTGTAACAAAGCCAAAGCAGGGTCAACACTTTCCAAACCTTTTGGTAAGACTTTCAAGTTAGTGTGTTTCAAAGTCTTCAACAATTTAGGAATTTCATTGAACCAGAATGAATCGTATCTTTCTTTATTTTCTGGATTAATATCAAAGACACCACCAAAGACATGTAACGGAACATTACCATCAACAAGGTAAGCCAGGGTTGGATCCACAAAAGTAACGCTACCTTTTCTATCATCAGTAGTGATATCTTTTTCACCTAAGGATAATAAATTATCTAATTTGACACTAGCTGAATCATAAGTGGAAGAATACACTTGTTGGTATGACTCTTGGTTAGAGACAGTATCGAAACCATATTTGATATTACCATTGGCAGCTTTTCTGATTTGGTCAACAACATCAGCATCACGGTAATTAAAAACATGATCAGCACCTAGGTTTTTCAAATAATCGAAGTTCTTTGGAGATGCAACGGTAATAACTTTTAAACCAAAAGCTTGTTTAGCGACTTGGATAGCCAATGTACCAGTAGCAGTAGCACCACCCCAGATCAAGATATATTTGCCCTTGTCTTCTTTAGAAATATTCAAATTACCAGCAAATGACAATACAACGGTAACTAAACCCAAAGTGATACTGGCCGCACCTTCAAAAGAGTCAATTGGGCCACTTGGGTGAGTCTTACCTTCTTCTAAGACCTTGTCCTTCTGGAAACTGGAAGTGTCATATTTAGCAGTAGTGTTTGGATCAGCAATGACGTATTCAGCAAAAGCACCTCTAGTGTCACTGAAGTTACCATGCAAGAAAGTGGACACAACATCACCTTCATTGAAACCCTGAACTTCAGAACCAACCTTGACCACAACACCAGCAACATCCGAACCAGTGATATTACCAGGCTGACCAAATTTGAAAACGATATGTTTCCAATCTGTTGGATTAGCAGCAACAGCAACTGTCTTTAATAGGATTTGCTTGGAAGATGGTTCAGGGATAGGTAATGCATTGATAGTGGTCAATGCGCCCGGTTGTGGGTCTTGAGCGGTAACAGCAACTTTTTGAGTAGACATTGTTTGATATGTGATGAAGCGAGGTGTAGAATCATAAAGGGCAAGGATTCTGCACTCCTTATATAGGTTCCTGGAATGGCGGTCTATGGGTTGCGATCACGTGAAATGCCTTGGATGAGCAGTTCTTGCTGACAAAAGGTCATGATGAGCTCAATACCTGCAAGTTGAATTTGTAAGCGAAGCTCCTAATGTTGAGCTTGGCTTCTTGTGGGAGACTGGTGTTACATGTGGCATCTGCGATTTCTTCCGAGAATGGTGCTAATTTAATATTCCACGAGAGTATTTTATCAGGAGGCCGAGGTTCAATTAAGGCTCCTTGTGTCAAACCTAACTAGGGCTATAAAATCTTTTGATTTTACCGATGGGATCTTGCGGTTCACCTTTATAACTAGTACTTATAGGAACTGGAATCCAAGTAAACTGATAAACTTTAGGGTTAAATCAATCGTAAGTACTGGCCATCTTTAGTATTTTTCTAGTCTAGAAGAACCTTCTAGATGAAGGTTCTGCTATCTTGAAGTTCATGGAGAAATACGAAATACAGGTCAAATTCCCGAAAGATAGATACATTCTTCCACAGATTAATAGTAGACAAATGGAATACTGACAAGGTCGCTGGACATACACTAAAAGGTGCAGAAGTCAGATCAAGCTTGGCACAATCATCAACAAAAAGTAGTTCATACGTAATGTTCTTCTTTGAAAGAAAAATTGTAGCCCATTTACTGATACAAACAACAACGTCTACTGAAGTATTTACTTGGGAGATACATGAGTGCCGTATCCTTACGCATTATAAGAGCTGATCTAAGCCAACATGAAGAACGAAAAAACTCAACAGAGAATAAATCACTACCTGCTAAACAAAATATCAGATACTCTGACTCCAAATGCGCAGTTAAGACACACACCCAAAAAAGATCCTTCTGTCTGCTAATTTCAATTCCAACTCCACATATATATGTATATTGTACGCCGATCTCAATCTTTAGTGTATCTGCGACCTACTGACACAATCCAGAAGCCCTACAGCACATCACATGACCCAATAAAAAAAATTGTAAACACCCGAACACCACTGAAGCATACACCAGAACAAACAATTTTCAACAATCTGAAAAAAAGTGAAGAGTTGAACCCACTGAGAGAAGACCTCAAAGAACTAGTCTGCTTTTAGCTTAAATTGATTATTCTTAAAACATACAAAAATGTCTACTGAATCTGCTTTGTCTTACGCTGCTTTAATCTTATCAGACTCTGATGTCGAAATCACTGCTGAAAACTTATTAGCTTTAACCAATGCTGCTAAAGTTCAAGTTGAAGGTATCTACGCTGATTTATTCGCTAAAGCTTTAGAAGGTCAAGATATCAAAGCTTTATTAACCAACTTCTCTGCTGGTGCCGCTTCTGCTGGTGCTGCTCCATCTGCCGGTGCCGCCACCGGTGCTGCTTCTGCTGAAGCTGAAGAAGAAAAAGAAGAAGAAGCTAAAGAAGAATCTGATGATGATATGGGATTCGGTTTATTCGATTAAGAAGTTTGATTGAATTGTTGAAATTTATTTGTATAAGGAATCATTGAATGGGTTATATGGTAATGGTTATATCAAGTTATTGTTGTGGCTGTTTACTTGACCAATAGAGGGTTTAATTTCGAAAGTAAAAGTTCATAATTTATTGGAACAACTGTTGTATATTGAATAATAAGAAAACCAAAAGCAAGAGGAAGTGTAGAATGAGGGACTGTACAGTGTGCATATCCCCCATCTGTGTTTCATTACAGTTGGTATATATAGCATGAATTATGATGCTTATCATTAACCAATATCGACCTCACAATAAAAGTTAAGTAACGATATATATGATCCAGATTATGACACAAGATTAGTGGCTTATGAGATTATATATAACATAGAATCATTCAATCACACAGTTTCCTCTTGCATATAAATAAACTGAAATATTGTATGGTTCAGTTCTCTTAAACACAGAGAGAACATTTGCAAAAATACTACATTCCAAATCACAAATAAAACCTTTTTCTTTTATACATAAATTAAGATTTATTGATTATGCTTATTTTTTCTTGTCAGCTTCGGCTTCAGCAGCTTCTTTAGCTCTCTTTTCTCTGATACCTTTGTATTTCTTTTCAGATCTAGCTAATCTCAAAGTTCTGAAAGCAGTTTGATCTGGGACAACAACGGCTCTTGGTTCAGATTCTGGAGCTGGTTGAGCAATTGGGAATGAAGCAGCAGTAGATAAGACTTGTTCAGCTTCTGGAGCTTTACCGTTTCTTGGGAAAACGATTAATTTAGATTGGTATTCTTGTAATCTTTGAATGTTTAATTCGAAAATTTCGGTTGATCTGTTTTGACGACGGTGGTCAACTGAGATACCAATAGTTCTAGCATAAGCTGGAGTTAAACCAGCAGCTTTGATTTCTCTTAAAGTGAAACCTCTACCAGCTCTAACTTTTCTGTTGTATTTGATGGTTGGAGCTCTAACAACTGGTCTTAAAGCATCTAATGGTCTTGGAGCAATTTTAGCAGCTTTGGCAACTCTAGCTTGTCTTCTAGAAGCTTTCTTACCGGCTTGGTCAAAGTGAACTTTGACCCTTTCTTGCCAGTGTTTTCTGAAGTGGTTCTTCAATAATGGTAAATTTTTAGAAATAGCTGTGGAGGTTATGTTAGTATAAACGTTCGAGCCTCTGAGGTTCAAAATTGAGGTAGATAGATTGTAATGTATGATAATTTAATTCATGGTGATTCTTCACTAGTGATTCATGGTCATTCTACCCGTCATTCTACCCGTCATGGTCTAGTATATGATGATATTTAATTGAATCTTCAATCCTTCAATTAATACTGGATAGGATAACATGCAACCGGAAGTTTCTTTGACCAGTATTCCATAAAGAACTCATTCATAACACGTATCTTCCTCATTCTGATCTGTTCTGTGTCACATACCCATTGTGAACTATGTTTAATTGCTGAACTACCAAAAGTATAACAACACCAATTTCGTGAAACTTGACAATTTTTGATGTTTGGCTTTTTTGTTTGGTGAAAAAAAATCCCGAATTATCCCATCGGAGCATAACCCGTGCGTTTTCAGTGTAGATTTCTCCAATGTGTGGGTGTTACGTGCACGAAACTTACTACATTCGGTAACGCGACAGTCACAGTCACACTTTCTACTAACAAAAAAAAAACAGCTTTTCTCACAACAAAACAAAAGTCGCGAATTCGTACTATCCGGAAATTCGAATATGCTGAAAAAACAAATTTATCACAAATTTCAACAAAGTGACTTCAGCTTCACAACACTTGTCTAACCAAATATAGCAAACATGTCCGACAACAAAGTCAACTCTGTCCAAGTATGTTGAACTACAAGAGCATGGAATCAAGAACTAGAAGAGAATGTGCAAAGTTGGGTGTTTTCACTGATTTCAGAAGTATTCATGTCAATTCATCATATATCATCAAGTCTTCAATTAGCATCATCGAAGCCTGCCATATATCAAGATCGAATCGTTCAATTTAGAAAGAAGGACATTCACTATATTGACCGGCCCAAAGAACTATCCATATCATGTTCAATCATAAAGAGCGTCAGAAAGTTTTTTATCACACCTACACTGCACTACATTCTGTTCTTTTCAAGTTTCCACATCTCAAGCGTTAACCCATATTCTTTTAAAGGAGCTTATACTAACAATGACCCTACAGACCTTTGGTAAAAAAAAATCAGCTACCGCTGTTGCTCACGTCAAAGCCGGTAAAGGTTTAATTAAAGTCAACGGTGCTCCAATCACCTTAGTTGAACCAGAAATCTTAAGATTCAAAGTTTACGAACCATTAATCTTAGTTGGTTTAGACAAATTCGCCAAAATTGACATCAGAGTCAGAGTTACCGGTGGTGGTCACGTTTCCCAAGTTTACGCTATCAGACAAGCCATTGCTAAAGGTTTAGTTGCTTACTACCAAAAATACGTTGATGAACAATCCAAAAACGAATTAAAGAAAGCTTTCGTTGCTTACGACAGAACCTTGTTGATTGCTGATGCCAGACAACCAGAACCAAAGAAATTCGGTGGTCGTGGTGCCAGATCTAGATTCCAAAAATCATACCGTTAATATCTTTCAAAAATCATCATCAACTTTTGTTTTATGTACAGTGCTTCTTTTTTTTACGCTCTATATAACTAATATAAAAAGGCTTTAAGAGGGGAGAATTATGTAGATGTTTTTGGGGCATACATGTAATATTTATGATAGTATCTATGAATGAAGGAACTAGTTTTTGATCAGAGCCTACGCAGTAGGAGAAGAGAGATGGAAATTGACATGGGTGGTGATGAGGACACTAACTAGTTGTACAACAGCGACATTGATTGGTTCTGTATGAGATGTGCATCTCGCTTTCCGTGTGGATCTTTAGCACTATACTTCAGAACAATCGACAGGCTGCACTTTTTGTTCCTGATACAGGGCTTCCGTCTGGAGCTCCTTCCGGGCACCGCCTACGTTGTCCCCACCAGCCTACCTAAACGCGTAAAAATGGCTGTTTTTACAGACGCGTTCTTAGAAAATAAACAAACCGTAAATACACTGCCTAACCTTCCAAATCACGGCTTTCAGCACCAGGAATTCCCTCCAGACGGACAATGCTCACCGTTGCCAGTCACCAAATGGACGCTACTTTGGCCTCTGGCACAGTCATACAAGAAAATAGGGAGAAACTAGCACAAACAACACCGTTTGACACCAAACAGGACAGTCACGGTGTGAATAATCACAACAGTCGCCAGATCACCGTTGATGAGAGTCCCATATCCACCCAGTCTGCTCAGGCAAACGATCTTGACTCATTGAGTAAGGCTCCGATCTCATCACAGTCTTCTGTCTCATCACAAAGTACTGCTACGTTTACAGATAATAGTGCATTAAGAGATTCCTCCCACGATGGTGTCACTGGTAGCAATGGTTCCAATGAGACTTCGCAAAGCTATATTGATGAGTTGATTAGAGAAGCTAATGGTATTATGGTTTCGAGGGAAGATAATTTGGATGATGATGATGTTGTTGGTATACTAAAGAAGTTAACGTCATGTTTGGTGAAAACCAAGAATAAAGCCAACTCATATAAGATCAGATCAGAATTGCTCTCGATATCCTCCAAGGACGCAGACATGAGATATGAAGTCGAAAATGATCTAATCAAGAAAGAAGTTGAGAGTTTGAAGCATCAGAGTGAGAACCAAAACTATCTAATGAATAAGATTACCCACCAAAAACAAACATTGAAGAAATACAAGAATGTCATCATATCTAAGAATAAAGAGCTCATTGAATTGAGGCATTTAAACAAGTTGACTCATTCCAGTGACAAGAAACGTAAATTATTCATACCACAAACAACGCTAGAGAGCGAGAATCAAGGGAATATGTTGGATACGTTGGGCCTGCTAGCGTCTCAAGTTCTTACAGAAGAAGAACAAAAGAACCGAAAATGACCCATAATTGAAAAACTGTTTTTACGAGTGAAGAAATATATGATCAAACCCAAGTAGCACATCTACGTAGCTCAAACAATATATAATCTTATATCGATTTGTATGACAATAATAAATAAGGTTAATAAATAGGCTAATAAATAAGATTTAAATAATAAATAGGGTTAATAAATAACGGAATAAATAAAATGAATGTGAGTTCATGCATCACTTGGCAGGTCCTTTGAAATATCACCAACCAAAGATGGTGATTGTCTTAATTGTAGACCACTTAATTTATCATATTCACCAGAAATGATTCTTTCAATGATCAAGCTATCACGTTCCTTGATTTCTTGTAGACTCTTACCTTTATTATTCAATTTAGCTTCTGCTTCTTCTGTGGAGTCAGTTTCTTCTAAGGCTCTTAAGTGCAATTCGTGCTGTGCCCATTCGTCGATACCTTCTTCATCTTTGAATAAATGAACACCGATCAATAGAACTAAACCTGGTAGTAAACCATAATAACTCAATTTTTCCCAACCTTCTTCATTAGAAGCTCTAACAATTTTCCATTCGACCTCACCGTTGGCCTTCTCATATGGAATCTTATCAACAATATCACTACTTGCCCCATTCTCCAAACTTGGCAGCAATTTCTGTAAATCAGCGTAGTTCTCAGAGTATAATTTAGCTTCCTTGTCATTCATAGTCAACCATTTGAATAAGCCAATATCTCTCTTGGATGAAAGTAATGACAGTTGTGCAATCTTATGAAGTTCTAAGTCGGATGGCTGACGAGGAGAACCGTCTGGGTTCTGGTAGATCTTGGATGGTGGTGGTAATGAATCGATCAAGTACCTGATGTCTTCTTCAACACGTCTTTTGTAGACTGGGGCAACGGAGGAGACATGGAATGTACGACGGGGAACTCCAAGCGCAGCCTTGGAGAGTACGGATTGGCGCAAAGAACGAATCATCTTTTCCCTAAAGAATTGGACTCTGTGTTCTGTTGTTAGAGTTCTTCGATATTGTTGATTTTTATCCCTTTTTTCGATTTTCTTTGACAGAAATTTTATTGGAGAGAGAGGATTTTCTTACATAAGCGAGTGTGAATAAAAGAACATACTGAAACATTTATTAAAAACTTTTAATAAGGTAAAAACTAAATGGATAGCTTAATTCGTAGCTAATTCTGACATAAAACTAAGAAAGTAAAGGATCTATCTAAGTGTTCATGTAAGTTGATGGGTCAACACCACCTTCTGGGAATTCAGCAATCTTAACATCGAATCTTTCTTGAATCTTAGCCAAAACTTTTTCGTCTTCTTCAGTAGACACAAATGAAATAGCTAAACCTTTGGTACCGAATCTACCAGCCCTACCAACTCTATGTAAGTATTGATCATCTTCGTTTGGCAAATCATAGTTGATAGCCAAGTTAATTCTTTCAATATCAATACCTCTACCGAAAACATCAGTACAGACACAGATTCTCTTTTGGAAATCTTTGAATAACTTATATCTAGCGATTCTTTCTTCTTGTTGAATACCACCATGAACGGCGATTGAAGGGAAGTTAGAAGCATTTAAGATTCTGTTTAACTCATCAGCTCTTGAAGTTGATTTAACAAAGATGATAACTTGGTTGAATTCCAAAGAATCCAATAATTCAGCTAAACGTCTGTTCTTTTCACGTTCGGTTAATTTGATATAGTATTGTTGTAAACCATGTAAAGTTAATTTAGCTTCATCATCGACGTAAATTTCCAATGGGTTTTGTAAGAATTTCTTACAAATTGGTCTAATTTCTTGAGATAAGGTAGCTGAAAAGAACATGACTTGTTTTTCATGAGGGGTGGCTCTGAAAATTTCTTGAACATCTCTTCTCATATCAACAGCTTCTAAAACTTTATCACATTCATCAATAACGAAATTCTTGACATTGTTTAAACGGATAAGTTTTTCTCTCAATAAAGCATTCAATCTACCTGGAGTTGCAACAACAATATGTGGAGCAGTATCTTTGTTCGCTAATAATTCAGCATCTTTTTTGATATCAGTACCACCGTAGAAAACAGCAGTTTTAACATCTGGCATATACTTGGAGAATCTCTGATATTCATTACGAATTTGATAAGCTAATTCTCTAGTATGACAGATGACTAAAGTAGAGATTTCACCTGGAACTGGGTCTAATTGTTGTAAAGTGGATAAAACAAAGACAGCAGTTTTACCTAAACCGGATTTGGCTTGACATAAAACATCAGTACCATGGATGGATTGAGGAATACAAACTTGTTGGACTTGAATCGAGTGTTAATAGGGATACTTGGGAGGGAAAGGAAATTGGAATTGGGTGGATGGCTTTGTTCTGTTGAGGTGTTGAATGTTATAAAATTACCTTTTTGAAAAGATTGACAATTCGAGTCAAATTTCAAATTTTGCCACATGTTGGGGTATCATAAAGTAGTCCGGACCTGGCAAATAATTGGTGGTTGCTCCAGTGGGACTGTGGGAGACATGGAATAATGTATAGTCAATGATGATCGAATTTATCCAGGGATTCAATATTTGAACAATGAACAGTGTTCACGTTTTTTCCATGATAGCAAGCAATTTCATGAGAACAAAAACATGGTTGAATAATTTTATAACTTCAAAGGCCCAAAAACAGCTAAAGTGATAGGCCAACAACCCAACTCCGTAAAAGATAGCACACTAACCTTCTGAAGGATGTTCGAAACCGCAATCAACAATGGCTCTGGACAATTCTGGTTTCAATAAGAAATCTTTGAAACCAGTGGAATGAACACCGACGTAAGAACCTTTCTTGTCGTCACTGTCTTTGGCTGTGGTCTCAGCTGCGGATGGTTCGGTGATGACGTTGTCTTCTGGTTCGGAGTATTCCAATAGTTCTTCTTCGCCTTCGTGGGACATTGTTGTGTATGCGATTGTTGTGATTTGAGATTGATAAAGGGAAGCTGGCGTCGTTTGTTTGTTTATTCTGACCCTTTTTCGAAGTGGAAAATCAGTCCTTCTGATAATTACGCCTATCAAATACAAAAGTCTGATATTTACGCTGTATCACGTGTGTGTCATGTGATTTGGCCTATTAATGGCCTGAAATATGCTGGCATCTATTATACCATACGAGTGTGGCAAGGTCATAACATCATAGCCATTATCCTGACCCTTTCGTTTGAGAAGTATGCTTAAGTATTTTTTGTGTCTTCGGCCATCTGGAAACCGATCTGCAGGGCCGATAAGAAGTTGATAACAATAAATCGTTTCCAAATTCCCACAGATCTTTTCTTTTTTACTCATAAAAGAGACAACAAAAGCATAAAATATGACCACTGAGAACCCATTGAAGATAGTAGACGTCTCCATCGTTGATCAGGAGACCGCTGACAAAATTCTAGACGGTTTTCATACACAAGGCTTCCTATTCGTTGATGGACATGACTTCACTCAGGCTGAAGTCAACCATTTCTTTGAATTAAGCAGAGAGTTCTTCAAACTTCCAAAGGAAATCAAAAATCAGTTTACCATCGATCAAGATGACTGTGGTTATACCACCTTCAACCAGGAAAACTTAGATCCTTCTTTGCAAACTAAAGGTGATCCCAAGGAGGCGTTCAACTTCGGTTTATTCAACTTCGTCACTGGTGATTTCAAGAAGGAACAATTACCGGAAATGTTCAAGTATGGTTCAGAAAATTATGAATTCATCCGTAAGATGGCCCTGAAATTGTTTGCTTTAGGTACAAGAATCCTAAACTTATTAGCTGTTGGCTTGAAAATCAATGAAGATAAAGGTGGTGCCAGCTGGTTCAGTGACAGACACAAACCAGAAGGTAAATCAATGACATCAATGAGAATGTTACATTATCCAGCAACTTCCAAATTGGATGCCGATCAAGCTATCAGAGCCGGTGCACATACTGATTATGGTTCAGTGACATTATTATTCCAACAAAAAGGTGAGGAAGGTTTAGAGTTGTTTGACATGAATAATCAATGGAAGCCTGTCCCATTCATTCAATCACCAAATGATGGGTATGTCAAGTCTGGTAAGGCTGCTCCAATCGTTGTTAACATTGCTGATCAGTTGTCCTCGTGGACCAATGGAATCTTGAAATCCACACTGCATAGAGTTAAATTACCAACTGATGGTGATGATAGATATTCTATTGTCTTTTTCTTTGATGCTGAAGATGATGTTAGACTAACTCCAATTCCAAGTCAAATGGTCATTGATGCAAGACCGGCTGATTTTGACCCTAACAAGAAAGATGATGAATATATCACTGCTAGAGAGTACTCATTGAAGAGATTCGCTGAGACTTACGTTAGAGGTCATTAAGTAACAAAAATGCTTCGTTGGTCCTTGAATATTTATCGCGTTTTATAGGTCATTTCGTATGTACATTTTTTTATTAACATCATAAGTAGCTTCAGCTATTCTCAGCTCTTGAGTAATTCAATATCGTGATGCTATCGGTGTTGGTTTCATCATCACGACTACTTCCTTCATCCAACACCTCGGAGTCTAACTTCTGGAACCTTTGCTCATCTAATTTAGAATACTTTGGTGGCCCATCACTGGAATTCAAAGTTTCAATAGGAACAGAGTCAACTCTTTCATTATATTCATGATCAACCAATGGACCATGAAAATTCTTTTTACCCCAGACGAACCATAACGCAGTGATAATAATAGTGAAACCAACAAAAACTAAAGATGCATAATTCATACTTCTACCAGTGACTGGTAACTGTGGTGGTAAACTCAAAACAAAAATTGTGAATAATAACCATAATGCACTAATAGTATTGATAATGAACCCAACATACTTCAATTTGAAAGCAGCGCCTCTAACTTTCCTGCGGCCGCCTAACAATGAAGAGACAATGGGAATTAATGAAGCAGCACATAATGAGATCACAGCAGCGCCGACAAATGCATCAAACGCAGCAGTTGATAATAATGACAATAATCCCAAGAAGTATGAGACACCCATTGATAAGAGCACTGAATATTTAGGAACTTTGGAAACAGAATCTTCCTCAACATGGGTCCATAGATCACCCATTGGTAATGCACCATCTCTTGACATCGAGAAAACAGCTCTGGATGACGTAGCAATAGAACTAATACCCGAGAATAGTAAATTACCAATAATCATGATCACTAAGAAGAAAGAAACCAACGTGGATTTCGTAGCTAGTTTAAAAATCAAGATGATTGGCATGATGTTTTGGTTCTTATCAACTAGCAAATCAATGTCTGGTAAAACTGCTAAAATAGGAATCAAGAAGATAAAACCTGATAGTCCTGATAATAGCACAGATATCACAATACCTCTAGGGACTGTCTTCTCTGCATGTTTAACTTCTTCACTGATAGCTGGTAACAATCCAAAACCTTGTAACATGAAATTCGCTTGCTGGAAACCAATAATGAACGCCATTGACGGTACCCATCCTGATCTTGAGTTATCAAAATGTGTAAAGATATACTTCATGTCATGATATTCACTTGCAAAAATCAACAATAGAATATCAATGAACAAAATGGCATAAATGATCCAATAGACACAGATCTTATTGATCAGTTCCAAATATCTATTGAATTTCAGATTCACAATCCCACATATCGTCACAACAATATAGAACACAATAACATTGATAAATGCATCTATTTCATAATCTGAATCAACTAAACCAAACACCGATAGGACAAATCTGGCACCTGCAAACGTGATACTAATACTCATTGTCCAATTACCAATCAACAAAAAGAAACCAGTGAACCAGGAACATATAAGACTATATTTTGGTTTCGCAATAATGGCAGCACCACCATGCAACTCAATAGGGTATTTGGATGATATTTCGGCCAACGACAATGCACAGCATATCGTGAACAGATACACAATCAGGTATCCACCCATTATCGTAGCAGGGCCACCATCCACCAATGCACTTCTCATCGTAGTCCCCAAACTCAAAGGAGCAGACATAAGACCAAACCCCAACCCAATGACAGACGTGATTGTCAAATTCTTTGTTAATTCCTGCTCATACTTAAATCTCTCTGTCTGCACACCATAATCAACCATATCATTCTCAATTGTGTCAGTGATGTGTTGGAGAAGCCTGTTCGTGAGAGAACTCTCACTTCGCTGTGTCCCCTCATTTGGCCTGTCCTCCATCACTCGCAACGTCAGTGAATCCCGTAGATTTAACACTGAAATATTTCGTTTCTGCGTCAATTTTGAGATGGTTCCGATAATAAAACGTTTGAAATGTCAATAAATGTGATGATATATTCCTACGACTCATTTCTCGGGTTATGCTGCGATGTTACTCGGTAGGAGCAGCACATGTATAAACATTTTCAAAAGTGTGTAAAGAAATCAAAATTGATGTAAACAAAGCGATTTCGCCAAAAGAGTAGAGACGAAGGATGGACCAAGATCTATATGATGAGTATGTGGCTTTATAGTGACTGGGCGGAGTATGTTTACTAACCTTCAATAGATTCGGAAACCTGATTGGTGATCCATTGGATTCAGATGCTGAATCTTCAGACAACGAATCGTTTCAGGCTTTAGAAGACCAAGATGCCGATGAAACCGTCGAAGTTAGGGATGTGACAGATGAGAACAGAGTCATTATACAGGAGGACAAGCAGCATTATATGACGCTAGCTCAGACATTTGGTCAAGGTGTCGAGACTATTGTGCAAGACTATGACAATCAAGACATTAATGTTCCATTAGTTGAGCCTGAGTTTGTCAAAGAAAACAATAAGATTGAAGATGTGAAGATGTCAAAGACAAATTATGCAAAAGATTATTTGATCAGTCTGTTAAACGTGACCTCGAAAGTACGTAACGTTTCAATTGTTGGTAGTTTAAACACAGGGAAGACTTCATTATTAGATCTATTGATAGTAGAGACTCATCAATTAAGAAACGTTAGCAAGCATAAGAAACCAAGATATACAGATAACACCAAGTTAGAGATAGAAAGAGGTCTAACTCTGAAATCATCCACAATGACATTACTTCTTCAGAATTTGTCTAACAACTCAGTGGTTTGTAACATCATCGATACACCAGGTCATTCAAACTTTCTTGACGAGGTTGCATTAGCACAGAGAGCAACAGATATTTCTGCAATTGTTGTTGATGTTGTTGAAGGTTTGACATTAGGAACTAAGAAGGTCATAGATAATGCCATCTTGAATAACTTACAGCTTGTGTTGGTGATCAACAAGATTGATAGACTGATACTCGAGTTGAAACTACCTGTTCAAGACTCATTCTACAAGATACGAAATGTCATTGATGAGTTCAACACATACATCAAAGAGAATCAGTTCTTGAAAAACTATGAGCATAAGGATGTCATTTACTCGCCAGAAATAAATAATGTCTTGTTTGTTTCCACTCATCTAGAATTTGCATTCAATTTGAGATCATTTGCGAAACTATACTTTGACAGATATGGTTTTGACAACAGTCATTTTGATTCATTTGCGAAGAGATTATGGGGTGATATTTACTATGATGAAGACTCAAACAAGTTCACTAGCAAGGGAGAAAAGAGATCATTTGTGCATTTCATACTTGAGCCTCTTTACAAGATAATCACTCAAGTGCTCACCAAGGATTTGAAAGATGTTCAAAAGGTTATATATGATAATTTTGGTGTTGGTCTTTCGAAAAAGTCAGTTAACACTAATTCAAACCCACAATTCATTCTGAAGGAAACATTTAAGTTGATTTTTGGAGATGTTTCAAACAGTTTTGTTGATGTTCTACAACCACTCAATCCACCAGATTTGCATAGCAAGAAGGAAATACTATCCAGTTCAAACCCAGAAATCTCAGCTTCAGTTTCTACACCTTCATCAACTGGTCCTCTCATTGCAAGTGTCGTTAAAGTTGTTGATGACAACTTTGCACTGGTGAGAATCTTTTCAGGTACCTTATTCAGAGAAAACAAGGTGAAGGTCCTTGGTGAAAATTATAATGATGATGATGATGATTTCAAAGTTATTAAAGTTGAGGACCTGTTCTTATCATGTGGAAGATACAAAATACCGATTGATTCTGCCTCTGTTGGTTCCCTAATTTTGGTTGGTGGAATTGATAACATTTTTAAGTCAGGTACTATATATGGGGCTGACGCTGAATGTTCTCTTGGTGAATTATCTGTCTTCAAACCAATTGACTACCTGGTTCAACCTGTCTTTAAAGTTGTGATTGAACCTTTTGTCCCATCAGAACTACCTAAACTCTTAGAGGGTCTAAGAAAGATTAACAGATTTTACCCAGGTGTTGAAATCAAAGTTGAAGAAAGTGGTGAGCATGTGATATTTGGGTCTGGTGAATTGTACCTAGATGCAGTGTTATTTGATTTAAGAAGTTTGACTAAGATTGATATCAAAGTGAGTGATCCGATCACAAAATTCTCAGAGACAGTTCTCGATCAATCATTTACTAAAATTTCAATCAAATCCACGAACGAGCAGAATTCAATCACAATCATTGCTGAACCACTAGATGATAGACTAGCAAGAGATGTTGAATCAGGAAAGTTGAAGCTTCAAGAAGGTATGAGAATCAATAAAATCCTACGTGATGAATACGGCTGGGATTCATTAGAAGCCAGGTCATTATGGAGTTTCGGACCAACTAATAATGGGTCAAATGTGTTGTTAGATGATACTATCTCTGAAGATGAAGAAGATGCAACATTGTTGAAATCCGTCAATGACTCAATCATTCAAGGCTTTCAATGGAGTTGTCGAGAAGGTCCGTTGGCTGATGAACCAATCAGAAATGTGAAGTTCAAAATAATTGATTTCAGTTTGTCTAGTAATCCAGTACATAGAGGTAATGGTCAAATCATTCCAATGGTTAGAAAGGCTTGTTATGCTGCAGTTTTGATCTCAACTCCTAAATTGATGGAACCTATTTATACTTTTGAGATAGTCACGAAATCTGTTGATGCTATTCCTGTCATTGATAAAATCTTGGATAAGAGAAGAGGTGCTATTTTGAAAGATGAGCCAGTTGGTGGTTGTCAATTGCACAAGGCCTATGGTTTGATCCCAGCAATTGATTCAGTTGGATTTGAAACGGATGTTAGAGTGTTAACACAAGGTGATGCATTGATTTCATTCTTCTTTGAAAAATGGGCTGTCGTTCCTGGTGATCCATTAGATAAAGACTTGATCATTCCAAAATTGAAACCTGCCTCTATTAGCAGTCTAGCTAGAGATTTCGTCGTGAAGACAAGAAAGAGAAAGGGATTGATTGGAGAACCAAATTTGGCTAAGTACATCGACCAAGAGTTGGTTCAATCGTTGAAGGAGTTGGGATTGTTGTATTGATTTGTTATAGATCTATGTAGTCATTGTATTATTCTATCACAATTTGTAGAGAATTTATAATGGGATTACTAAATCTACTTTTAATTTCAAGACTTTTCTTTCTATTAACCAATGGTACTAGAAGCCGACTATTATACAATGAATCCTTTTTATTGGTAACATATACTATTGTAGACTAAGTCTATCTTCTATTATTACGTTTACTTTTACCTGGACGTGGAGATTTACCTTTCATCTTGCTTGAGGAGAATCCAGAAACATCTGCTGAAGATTCAGCATCGTTCTTTCTCTTGAATCTTTTCATACCACCTGAACCATATTTGGCATTCTTAGCCATTCTTTTACCATTTGGTTTTTGTCTCTTCTCTCTTCTTTCATCTTTGTCAGCAGCTGCTTCTTCAATAGCAATATCGAAAGCATCACCACTGATTTCATCATTTTGTCTCTTTCTCTTCAACGATTTAATCTTTTCAAGTGTATCTCTCTTTTGTTTTTGACGGTCTTGTAAAGTTTGATTTTGAACTTGTTTACCAAATTTCTTCAAATCTCTTTGTCTTCTGGCTTCAACTGATGCTTTCTTTTCAGTAGCTTCCTTAATCAGTTTTTGTTTCAATTTATCCATATGTTCATCAGATTTAAGCATTTCCGCAAAGTAATCTTGTGGTCTTGTAAATGAAACTTTCAATTTTAATAGATTGGCACGACCAATCAACGAAGCGTTGAACGCTTGTTTATAGAAGGCCAGTTCACGTTCGGTATCGTCGTAAATATCTTTGATTTGTTGTTCAACTGGTTCAGATGACGTTATAGATTGATGTTCTTGGAATGAATATTTGCTCCATGGTAATTGAACACGGGCTAATGCATTGTTAATGGCAGCAACATTGTTGATTGTTAACTTGGTGTGTGGAACAACATCAGCGTCAGAGTCAAGTTCGACGTCAGATAATGGGATGTCTTCCTGATCCTCGTTTTCTTCTTCTTCTTCTTCTTCCGCTTCACCTTCTTGTTCCTCATCTTCATCCTCGCCCTCTTCTTCATCTTCATCATCATCTTCACTGTCACTTCTAGCTAGTTTCTCCAAATCAAGTAGGTATTCTTCCATTTCAGAGTCATTATCTTCAGCAATCTCAATATGGCTTTCGCCCTCTTCTTCATTATCATCTTCGTCCTCATCTTCTTGTTCTTCTTCTGGTAATTTGGATTTGATAGCTTTCTTTAATTTTCTTAGGTCTTTCTTCGACAAAACTTGACTTTGATATTCTTCTCCTTCTTCTTCTTCCTCTTCCTCTTCAGCTGCAGCAGCTTCAGCTTCAGCAACTTCCTTAGCTATCAAATCTTCCTTCGTGACAGTCTTTGGGCCATCAGTTTGATGTTCTTTGGCAGCTTTGACCTTGGCAGCTTTCTCTTTGGCAACCTTGTCAAGGACTTTCTTGTTATGCAATGATTCTTTTAATTTACCTTTACCCATCTTGATAATGATTCGTTTAAATAGTCTTAACAATGCGACTTGATCTTTAATTCTAAAAATTTTCTATAGGAAAAATTTTGGAGATGAGCCCTCGGAATATGAGGGCGGGTGAAGAGAAATCCTGTAATAGGAGCCAAAGTCACGTGCATAGTCGGATATCGTTTAAAGATCCTCGTCGGAAAAATGCGCTTTTTCACTCGAAATGTTTAAATGTTCGAGCTTTTCGTCAGTTAATTTGTTTAATTGTTTACATATTCACGAAAAATCCATCATAGACCATGTCTGATAAAGTTCTCAAAAGAGAGCAGTTCCTCTCCGTTTTTCCAGAGTTGGTTGAAGAATTGAACGATGTCTTAAGAGACTACAACATGCCAGAAGAGGCCATCACTTGGTTCAGCAATAACTTGAACTACAACGCTCCAGGTGGTAAATTGAACAGGGGTATCTCTGTTATTGATACCTATGTTTCGTTAAAGGGCTTGAAGTCAGTCGAAGAGTTGTCCAAAGAAGAATACAAAAAGATTTCTATCTTAGGTTGGTCAATTGAATTGTTACAAGCCTACTTCCTGGTTGCAGATGACATGATGGATAAGTCAATCACCAGAAGAGGCCAACCATGTTGGTACAACGTTGAAGCTGTCGGTGACATTGCGATCAATGACGCATTCATGCTAGAAGGTGCCATCTACATCTTGCTGAAGAAATACTTCAGAAATGAGTCTTACTACGTCGACTTGTTAGAATTGTTTCATGATGTTACTTTCCAAACTGAAATTGGTCAATTGTTAGATTTAATCACCGCTCCAGAAGAACATGTTGATTTATCCAAATTCTCATTGAAGAAGCATTCATTGATTGTTATCTACAAAACTGCTTATTATTCATTCTATTTACCAGTTGCCTTAGCTATGTATGCTACTGGAATCAACGATGAAAAAGACTTGAAACAAGCTCATGATGTCTTAATCCCATTAGGTGAATACTTCCAAGTCCAAGATGATTACCTAGATTGTTACGGTAAACCAGAAGACATTGGTAAGATTGGTACCGATATCCAAGACAACAAATGTAGTTGGGTCATAAATGTTGCTTTACAAAAAGCCAACGAAGATCAAAGAAAAGTGCTAGACGAAAACTATGGTGTCAAAGATGCTGACAAAGAAAAGATTATCAAAGAGTTATTCAATGAATTAGGTATTGATAAAGTCTACCATGAATATGAGGAAAAAGTCGCTACTGACTTGAAAGAAAAGATCGCCAATGTTGATGAATCAAGAGGTTTCAAAGGGGATGTCTTGACTCAATTCTTGAACAAGGTCTATAAACGTCAAAAATAGATGTTTCTGTATACTATGATATCTTATATGCTAATTGCAAGTTGCTAATAGGGGATATATAAAACAAATTAGAATTGCTAGAAAAAACTCCTGTAGAAAACTTTGTACATTTCATAAATTTATAAAAACTGTATTTGAAAAGGAACTGATCTATGACCAGTCATGATGAAAGATGAATATAATAATAAGAGCATGATTGTAGCTCCTATAGTTTTTCGTGTGTCATTATTGTGAATTTGGTTTGATTAAACGTTAACTCTTTCTAATTCTTCTCTACCAGCTTTGGTGTATAAATATTCGTTGTAGTCTCTGGCTTGAACCCACCATTCCCAAACTAAAACACCTGGGACGACGATGAAGAAAACTTGGTTTCTGACTCTTCTGAAGACGTTGAAGACGGCGTTGTAAGCAGCACCTTTCAATGGTCTTTGTGCGAATGGGGAAACAGCATAAGTAGTAACACCTTTTTGGGTTGGAGAGCCTAAACTACCCCACCAACCCATGTAAGTTCTAGCATGAGGAGCACCAGCCATTGTGAATGTGATGTGATTGAATTAAAGAATGGTTATTGTAATCGAGTTTATTTCATTTTTTTTCCATGTTTTTCCTAAAACTGGCGAAATCATTTTTCGAGAGTTTGTTATTGGCTGGAGTGACTTCCGTCCCGGTCATCTGACTTTTGACCTCGGTTTTGAGCTTTATGTAACGACCATCGCTACACAACCTGCCATGATCTTATTAATTTTGGGAGACACAAACACGAAAAGCTCTTTTGATCATCCATTTGCCCTCGCCAATCGCATCAAAACAGTTCCAGAGAAGCTCTTGAAAGTCCATGTCCAACAGCTCTGGTTCTAACAACCGCCTTGAGCGAGACTTTCCGTCCCAGATTCTAAGCATCGACTCTCTGCGGACAAAACCATCCCTTCTAGATCAGATAAACGAAACTGATTCCCAAAGAGACAGTGGAGAGACCACGGAGACAGAAGATAATGACAAGGAAGATGTGGGAATCGTTTTCACACCAGAACATGCCGCCACACCAGTTGTGAGTAATCCAAGGTCGCCCCTGCCTCCAATTCTCACAGACTCATCAGCTTTAAAAGCTCGGAAAGTGAGACCACCGTATGATCAGTTGCAGAATTTCCAAAATAATGCTGTTCATTCCAATTCAAGATTACACAGAATCTATTCTGAGACAGAGACCTCCAATTTCAACTCTTTCAATGGTAGAAGAATGTTTGATGACGATCGTTATAGACCTCACAAGATTAAACAAGTTGATCCACAGTCGCCGGTCACGAACAGGTATTTCTCATCCACAAGGTTAAACAACCCCTCAAGAAGCTTCTCACAACATGGAGCCAGCTTGCTTTCATTGAAGAGAACTGCCGTTGAGTCTGGTATTGTTGGTCTAGAAGATGAGTACATTCCAGATTTTGATTTTAGCATAGCCGTTCAGCAATGGGCAAGCGATAGTCATACTAATATCAATAAGGAGTATGACAGTTCTTTTGATTCATCATTCAATGAAAGTGTTCCATCGTCCTCAGAAATTTCTATCCCATCAACGCCAATTGGTCGATTGCATGCACAAGTTGAGCCTGTCTCAGTCCCACGAAGAGAAAATCACTACAAGACAAACTTGACAAACGAAGAGGAGCAAATCATTGCTAAATTACCGGAGAACTATGTTGATTTACCATTCTCAGTACGACGCAAAGTACTTGCAGATTTGGCCCCAGACGGTAATAGGGAAGCATTATCAAAGATTATCAAGAAGAAATTCAAAAAAAAGAATATGAACTCACCTGCATTACAATTTTTGAACAGTTTTAGTGAAAAGTCAACCAAGCTGACAGATGAAGGATCAGTTATCCTAAACCATAGACTTGGTAAGATCATTGGTTTCGGTGCATGGGGTATAATTAGGGAAGGAAAGTCAACAATCAACAATGAAGTCAATGCCATCAAGGTCATACATACTAAAACTGACGCTGTTAAAAGATTTTTCAAACGAGAAGCCACAATATGGCATGAACTTCATCACCCAAACATTTTACCGTTGTTGAATATCAAGGAGGATCCCAAGACTATATTCTGTCTGACAATAAAGGCAAATGGTGGTACTTTGTACGACTTGGTGTCCAAGTGGGGAGTCTATGATTCTGAAACTTCAACACCTAACAGATTAGCAATAATCAAAGATTACGCTTTACAAATCATCTCCGCCTTACTCTATATGCATGATAGAGGATTTGTTCATGGTGATGTAAAGCTTGAGAATGTCCTTATTCACAACTCTGTGAATGATACGAAGTGTTATGTTTGTGATTTTGGGATGAGTTTGAAATTCAAGGAGATACCTGTTGACAACGATGAAGATATCTTTTTGCCAAATAATATGTCAATCAAAAGAAGGCCATCAATTCCTAGATCATCGTCAGGAAATAAAATAATCCCATTTAAATCAAGTTCCCTGCAAAGAATTATGCTTGATAGACGAAATACCCATGATGATACCAAACTATCTATACACCCTACAAGCACTGGTTCTACTAGCTCAAGTTTGAATGAGGGGCGTCTATTCGATGGTAAGTTTGAATTTGAATACCCAGATAAAAACTATGATAGTGAAAATGGTGATCCAAATATTCCACACACGCACATAGGCTCGTTACCATATGCATCACCAGAGCTATTAGAAAGCTCCCCTCCACCATTGGGTCCATCTGCTGATATTTGGGCTTTTGGTGTTCTGATATACACAATGATTGTCGGAAAATTACCATTTCAACATCAATATGAGCCAAGATTACGTGCGATGATATCTGCTGGCAAGTATGATCTTGAATCGTTGGAAGCTGCTACGAAGCATGATTCGAATTGGATCAATGCGGTTAAAGGTTGTTTGACGACCGATTTGAACAAGAGACTAAATTTCGAAGATGTTGGGAAATTAGTGACTAACGCCAATGTTGAGTCATTTGGAACCCACAAAAATTAACCTCTCTTTCAAATGATAACATCCACTCATTAACAGATCTCTTTGCATTGTGATGAGAGATTCCAATACCATTATTTTACGAACAATAATGATTTATTCTGGAGTGAATATTAATGATTAACGAAAACATTCAGTTATATTTTATGCTCTAGTCATCAGTACTATATACCACATTGTTTAATAATGAATCTGCATACTATCAAGTTATTTAATCTTTGTAAATACTAAAAACAAGTTGTATATAGTCAATTTTCCTTGAACCAAATCCCTAAAATAGACCATGTTCAAAAAACAAAAAGGTCGTACCCGGATTCGAACCGGGGTTGTCCGGATCAAAACCGAAAGTGATGACCACTACACTATACAACCAATAGTTGAAAAATTGTTTTCACACTCTTACATCCTGAAACAGAAATGTTTAGAAGAAAGTCCTGTTGGAAACAAGCTATATAAAGCAAATTTAAAGTTAATAAACGTATATTATGTTGAAAAAAAAAGCCAGGAGGTTAGCCAGTAGCGTTAACCATCAACTGATTTTATAGTTACACCAATATAAGTCTTTGCTAGGAAAAAAACGTTCGGCAAAAGAAAATTCGATGAAGATACATGGGAAGCGCGCCCTACGAAAAGTTAGTTGAATTAGAAAGGTGGAATCAAAGAAAAGCCAAAAGAGAACAGAAACCTAAAGAACGAGATTACAGTTAGCAAATATACAATAGTGCTAGTACTTAAAAAAACCCTCTGCGAGGTTTGGATAAAGCACTCAAAATCAAAGACATTTTAGAAGCTTAAGTACTAGTGACTAATCCTGATATATGCTATGAGCTCGTGCTTGCAGCTTAAGTTAATAGGACTCAGCTTGTTTTTGTCCAGTTAATATTACTCGTAATACTAAATTTTGGTTTATTTGAAAAAAGAGTATCCAGTGGTGTTATCAACATAACAACTAAGTTTTTATAGAGAGTGTCTCTGACTGTTGGGATTGTTGGGAGATACAATTGTCACTGAAAACTGGACAATCCGAGTTAATGCCCACTTTTCCCCCAAACGGACAGATCACTGAGTTCTAACAAAATCACAAATATCATTAGCTTGGTTACATTCTGATCTTAGGAAACGTTCAGTAGCATGGTCACCTGTGAGGATTCTGCATTTCAAACTTTGGGGAGTAAGCTTAATAACCAACATTCTCGAACCATTGACTAAACCATCACCAAAAAGGGCACCGTTACTCAAAACCACAGGAATTCCAGGTTTGTATAATGTGAGGGGGAATTCTTGTATTAGATTAGTTTTTAACATAGTTGGATATAGCATTACCTTCAAATTTTGGAATAATTTCTGTGGCAATAGTAACTTATTCCTTTGTTCTGCCTGTTGAGTAACTTGAGTAACACTTGTCTGAACCACCAGGAGCATCGACTAAGAAAATGGTGGTATTGCAGGTGACATTTTCTTTTTTTATATCAGCAATCCTGTTGCAAATCAGAGATTGGTTCAGAGTTAAACATTGAGCACCTTACTGAACTTCTATATATAGTGTAGAATGTTGAAAGCATTTCCAGGAAGAAACCTATTCGAAGGACGGCATTTAGGAGGCATCTTTTCCGATTGTGCGGATAAACTATAAGTAATTGAGAAGAGGTAGTGCCAAATTGGAGGGCGAGCGTCTTTGTTTATATTTTAGCAAGGCCACTACTTCTTTTTTCTGCCTAACAAAAACACTGTTCAAAACAGTCGCTCTATATAATAATGATGGCTCTATCCTCAAGAGGATTGGTCCAGCGTATATTCGTATAAGTAGTAGCTTGATTCATAACTGTTTCATAATTTAATAGCTAATTTAATAGCTTCAAAAAATAGGGAAATTGCCTAGGACACGAGGAGTCGACTATATAACATGGCATATCATCAAACATATTCCACCCAGTCGAATGTACTACTAGACATGGCAACAGATAATTTTATCTGCAGATAGCCGTATCCGTATCCGCATATAACAGATAACAGATAATCATCTTGTGTCCCCCATAGTTAAGGATTATCCGTCAGTATACGTGAAGATTCAAGCCTCATATAAGGCATTTAGTTCCTTTAAAGTCTTGAAACAATCGCATAACATCGAAATAAGCCTCAATATATGATTTATACATGTATATAATGTATGTACTGCATGCTTGGGTGATGAAAATGCCAACATCTGATCTCCGCCCCTGTCATCGAGGCAATGTCTGTGCCATTCAAGGCGAAGTAGTCAACTTTTTTTACCGCGTGATCTCCTTTCTGGTTCCTCAACATTCATTGTATGATCGTTGTAGACAGTAGCTTGTTTGATCTTAGTGCTCAACGGGATTCTCAAACAGTTTAACGAAACGCGTGAAGAACCCAAACGCGTGAAAAAAGAAAACAGAGAATATATTCTAGATTGGGACTATTTCCTATTACAGAAACACGGATAGGATACAGATATTGAACTATTACCTGTTATCCGTGAAATTCAGATACAGATAATGAAATTTCAGAAATCTGCCATGTCTATGTACTATGTAAGAGTTTTCTTAAATAAAAAAAAAGCTGTGAAATCGTACTCTCGACCGAAAGGATATGTACGATTGTATTTGGATTGTAATTTCGATACTATATAAGTTAACATATTTGGATATAATTTGGAGAAGCTAACGATATTTATAGTAAAACATCATAGAATGTATTTGGAAGATCAACGTTAATCGAACCACTAATAAGATCGATTGATCTTATCTCTTATCTTGTTCAAAACATCTGACCACTATGGATAAACGATCGTTTATTATCTTTCATCTTATCAGCATGTCTGAACAATATTGCATGATTGATCATTCACTTTTACAGAATTACTTGTAATACTAATAATACGAAGTACAGTGTTACTTTGAAACTCATCTTTATATTCTATTTTTTAGAATTAAAAAAACTATTATGAGTAAAATGAGTTAAACCGACGGCCCGACGGTAAGTCTTGATTAATTGTCGACGCTAATGTACCATTGTGAAAATAGTAGCAGTTAACATAGTGATTGCTCAGTAGCAGTTACCCTAGTGATTGTTAGTATTGAACGTAAATGGAAACTTATAGAGAGAGAACATTAGTGAATGGAAACTCATAGAGAGTATTAGTTGAATGCCGTTTGGAGATGCGGCACATGAACTTATTAGGGCTTAAGATGCTGGATAGAATATATATAGAGATGTT